>JAVTVY010030283.1:0-13229 GCA_036873755.1 Hanleya hanleyi | reverse complement strand
CTGGCGTCGGTCATCAGAACGAATGGCTGTTGAAAGTTTGGGTGGCATAACAGTGACGACTCCGTTAGTAGAGCTCTCAGTTGATCAAAACTCTCCTCTGCTTCACGTGACCAATGGAATTTGACTTTTCCTGTCAACTTACTGAGGGGAGCGGCAACTCGCGCGAAATCTGGTACAAAGCGGCGATAATAGGACGCGAGTCCCAAGAAGCTACGGAGCTCCTTCACACCTGTTGGTCTTGGAAAGCTCTTCACAGCTGCTACCTTTGCTGGGTCAGGACGTACACCTAAGGCCGACACGATATGCCCAAGATATTTTACTTCTGGTTGACAAAACGTACACTTGGATCTCTTGAGCCGCAGATTGGCATTTCTCAGTCGAGAAAACACCTCTCTCAGTCGCCTAAGATGTTCGTCAAATGTTGCCGAAAAAATGATTATATCATCGAGGTAGACAAGACATTGTTGCCACTGAAGTCCTGCCAATACCACATTCATCAGCCTTTGAAACGAGCTTGGTCCGTTGACTAATCCGAACGGCATAACATTGAACTCATACTGGCCTTCATTTGTGACGAACGCAGTTTTCTCGCGATCTTCCTCATTCACCTCAATTTGCCAATAACCAGCACGTAGATCAAGTGTGGTGAAATATCGGGAACCTGCCAAAGCATCGAGCGTGTCATCGATGCGTGGCAACGGATACACTTCAGCCTTAGTATTGGCAGGCCACGATAATCCAAACAAAATCTCTCTCCTCCATCTTTCTTCTTTACTAGCACAATGGGTGCAGCCCACGGACTAGTAGATGGACGGATGACGTCATTTTCCAACATCTCCGAAACCTGTTGTCTCACGGACTCGCGTTGTACTGGAGGTAACCGTCTGGGTGGCACCCTTACTGGATGTGCATCCCCTGTTCTGATATGGTGCTTAGCAACGTTAGTTTTGCCATACCGGTCTTCTTGCATGATGTCGGAGAATTCTTCAAGAAGATCATTTAGCCGCTGTATCTTCTCGTCATTCAGAGGTTCTTTCTCTTGTGGCACAGTAACTGTACTGGTGATGCCTTTATTCGGCACGGTGAACACACTTTTTGATTCCCCTTGAGCATTCTCTACAGCCACATCACCATCAGTGACCACTTCGAAGTTTCCGACCTTCATGCCAGAGTGTATCTGTAGAGCTTCACTCCCTAAATTCATAATGTTCAATGGGAATGAACCATCATTCGTTTTCATCAGACTTCTGGCAACCAGGAAATTAGCATTATCCCTGGTTGACATTCCTCCTAGGACTAACCCTTCAGTATCCCGAATCACCGGAGCTTTTGCCATGATGAGGCACACACTTCCAGGAGGTATGGTAGTTTGCTCTCGGGCCACAACAGCGAGCATACCCTTTTTTGGCTCCTTTTCCGCCTCCAGACGTTGTTTCCCTATCTGCACTTCAATACCTGTTTTGTTGAATTTTATTTCAACTTCATTACGTAGTAGGAAATCTGTTCCTAATATACAGGGTTTTGGTTTCTCTGTCACCCATAACTCCTGTGTTACAGTTTTGCCACCAAAGTCTATCTGTGCCCTGTATTTCCCGAGGAAATGCAGGGTTTCACCTGTCACCGATGAAGCTAGTGGTGTAACATTTGTAGTTACAATCGGGTTTGTTGGGTCACAAGCATCCTTTGAAATAATTGACAGGCTTGCACCTGTGTCCAGTAGAAAAACAGCCTCTCTACCATCAAGACACCCATACACTTGCAAAGGAATGTGGCTCCAGGAATCACTGTCACTTGGATTTTCTGCTTTGCTGGCTGAGTAAGCAGATTTGTTTTGCCTGAAGTCACTTTTACCGGAAGATTGCTGATCAAATGTTTTCCTTTTGGGGCAGTCTTTGACCAGATGCGAAGTATCACCACACCGGAAACAAGCTTTGGAATTTGAATTGTTCCTCCCTTGTCCACCTGATGAGACTTTGTGGTTACTGCGGAAACCACCATAACCAGAAGAGTTCCCAGAATATCCAGATGCAGAATTTCCAGAATATCCAGATGCATAATTTCCAGAATATCCAGATGCAGAATTTCCAGAATATCCAGATGCAGAATTTCCAGAAGCCTGTTTTCCTTTTAGGCTCTGGATTTCAGAATTCATTTTTCCCATTGACTCAGTCAGCTTCGCGATTTCCTGTGAAAGTTTGTCAATTTCTGACTCCCTTTTCTTATCAGGGCCCAGAACACACACATTTTTACTGGCAGTACAAACACTTTCTTCATACTCCTCTCGTTGTGCCCTTTTTAGAGCAGCCGTGTATGTTCCAGGGTCACTTCCCATCATGACCATACGACGTAAGTTTGGTTTAAGACCTTGCACAAAATGTCGTAAAGCCATTTCTTGCACATGTTCATCACCTTTTGGACCATATGTTTTCTTTGAAAGCCTCAGTATTTCTTCGCCAAACTCTAACGCAGTTTCATTTTGTCTTTGACAACGTTGCCAAACAGAGTTCATCGCGAGGCTTCTTGCCTCAACTGGACAAAACTTTGTTATCAAAGTGTCACATAGTTGTACAAAATCAGTTTGTACGGCTTCACCTAGTCCATCAAAATAAGTACCTGCACGTCCTATCAGACATCCTGCTAGTATTCTAGATTTGGCATTACCGTCAGTAACCCCGTTTGCACGAAGAATTCTTCTAGCATCATTCAGGTATTCTTCAATATCCTCAGATTCGGAACCACCAAAAGTTTTTAACTGCACAGGTATTTTGACCCTAGTGACTGCACCACCTTGTCTAATTGACGGTTCGGGCTCCTGATCATCATCATCAGCCATAATGGATTAATTGTTTGCACAATATAAGACAGTTATTAATCACAGTTAATCAGGCCATGTGCGTTTTCAGTACTGTTCGCATACACTGCGCATGGTGCTGGGGTATCCGACCACAACTGCCCTTTATATACTACTGTCTGTTTTTCCCGACGCTGCCACCAATTTATGTTACGGGAAATTACGGTTCATTCAATAAACAGACAGAGATCAATTCAACAACAAATCATTGTATTAAATCCGATTACGAACATAAACAACCAACTGGTGAATTACTCTGATAAAAACACATAGTTCATCAATGTTCGGAATAAAGAGAATGTTCACTTACAGTTCAAATTGTTTCACACTTAATCCATCATTGTTCCTATAGAGTTACATGAATTTCCTGCAAATGTTCCTGTTCATAGAAGTCACTGTTATTGTCCAGATACCACACATTGTTCTTCGAAGAGATCGAGAACAGTAATCCGATCATTGACCCCTTTAGCCAACACGCTTCGTTCACATGAAGAGTCCGAAATGGTATTTCCACAGACTTGTAGCCGATCGTGCTACCCGCGATGCGCACAAACATTCCACAGTTCCTTGGGAATATTATTCACCCCAGTTCACCGGGCTACGGCCATTTCACACAGTTTACCAGGCCAACGCGCACTCAGAACACAACAATTCACGTCTGCTAAATCACGCCATGCTGTCGGAACTCTCCTGTCAGAAAAGGTGATTTTCTAAAAGCGGGTCCGAATCCGGAACGCAACGGATCAATAGTAAACGAACTTATCTCTCCACATTTATATAAGAAAATACGTGTGTTGGCTTTTTTTGTTTCAAGTCATTTTCGCTGGCTATTCAAAATCCGCCGTTGATACCGACCGGTTCGATAAAAATGCTGTTGTCAAACAATCACAGTGCTAAAAGCCTTCAAAGCCAAGACTGTATAGTCCAGATTTCTTATCAATCATGTGATTCTTCATAGCTTTATTGATCAGAATACGATATTAAAATCAACGCTATATGTACATCTGTTCAAGGGGCTTTCCGAGATGGCTCATTTTGACACCAAATAATAAATATAACGAATAGCATTTAGAACACCGCAAGATGTTAAATTAAATGGAAACGACAATATTATGCCAAGGTTTCAAATGTTGACAGTGTCAGTTACGGCCTGCCACGAAAATCCCGGGTGGCCATTTGGTGTGCATAAAAAGCAACCTGGACCTGAAGAATATCTCTATTTTCCCATACGAAAAAAATTAATAGCGGTTTAGAAATCTGATGCAATGAAGGCGCACACACCTTACAACTTGATTTACCCGGGAACGGCAACCGACTTTGAGCTCTCACCCTTACTGGGCAGACGGGGCCCACGTGCGTTACGCACGATCAATATACAGAGCAGGTCAGACAGGACGATGGGGGACACTTGGGGGTTTAGCATATACGGTTGTCAAATAAGTTAACAATCGCGATCAACATCCGTCGAATGCGATGAATCAAATTTGTTATATAAATGTCATACAAATACGTAATATAATAATGTGTGGTTTGATATCATAACAAAGTCCTTATTCGTCTATCAAATTTCTTCCAATTACGAACATTTTAAGGAGCTTAATTCACCAAATTGTTCACCCGATTATTGTATCATTCTTTACAATATTTGGTCACATCGGACTTTTAATAAAACCACATCAGTATGGTGATATTTCTTTGTCGAAGTTTAATATTATATATAGTTCATCTCGTTTTCTTCCAAAAAATAATACACGCGCGTTAGTTCCTTTTTGTCGCTCGTTCTATAATTCCGGGTAAATAATTCCCCAGAATATGTACGAAAGATCCACTTTTATTATATTAAATACATTTATTGAATTTGTTGTAGATAAACGTCAAATCTTTGCCATAATTGCTTTGAAAGAACGAAAATACTTCGTCAGAGGAAGTGGGTTATATACCTACGAAAGCTAGTGCAAAATAAATACACCTGAGAAAATGAACATGCGAAAACGAACGTGCGAAAATGAATGTCAAGAGTGCATTGAAAAATGAACGTTCATTTTAAAATGAACGTTCAAAAATGAACGGTCAAAAAAATGAACGTTCAAATATGAACGTTCGACTGTTCATTTCCTGACGCTGATGTGTAAAATGAACGGCCTGACGCATGCGGAAATGAACAGTCGAACGTTCAAATATGAACGCGTTCGCGTCAAAACTGTTGACACACTCCCTTAGTACAGTGTTATGTGTCTGATGTGGAAAGATTTTCCACACATCCAAACTATATTGGATTTCTAGAAAACTCAAATACGAAGCGTTAAATGGCTTTACTCGCTTGCAAAACAGAATGAAAGACTTATTAAAGCGACTAATATTGAAAAAATAAATAGATATTGTAGATATCGAGAAAGATTTATATATGTCATCGGCTGTTGATAGAATCAAATTTGAAAGAGAACTGGGGCAGAATAAAATGAGCTGGAAGGGGCCTGGAGCCACAAGGCGAATGACTCAATACTTCGAAGATTCAATGTCAAATAGGCAGAGTACGACGAAAGAATCTGATTTCTGTTCGCAAAAACAAAACGATATCTTAAGAACGATAATAGAATTTAGAAACTGCTTGTGGAACTGTTGTTGACTCTCTAAATGATATTCTAAATGAACTAAAGCAATTGTATCCCGATTATATTCTGAGCAAACAAAATCAGAAGACCTCAATGATGATCTCTTCCTGAATCATTCAGCAAAACTTTCAGCAAAAACTTTCAGGTGAAACTCCCAGAAAACTGATACCCGGTTTGGCGGCTTCCTCGTTGAATTTTACACATGTTTTTCTGTCAACAATGGGGCGTTTATTTTACGTTCAACCAATCGTGCATTCGAAACAGCAAACCGCTTTTTTGTTTGCAGAAACAGAGTTACATATCATGTTTGCCAGCAGATGGTAAAGAAAAAAATCATTTAAGAAGTTGGAGACCAATTTTCCTACTGCATATCGATTATGAATGAGCCCGGGATGTTATGCCATCAATTATACACGAATCGCAGAAGGGTTTCATGTGTAATTTTATCGGTAAAATAACTCTTTTATTTGATCTTGTTAATTACACCAAGGAAAATAATATAGCAGGATTCCTATTTTTGATCGATTAAAAACAACTTAATTCGATTCTGTCTTTTGGGACTACGTTACAAAAAATATTGCTTCTGTTAATTCAGGTGATCGCATAATACAGTGGATTAGAACTTCCCCAAAACTTCTTCAAAAAGAGGTGTTGTTAACAACGGTGATATGTCGGAGCTTTTTCCAATTTAAATCTGGGTTGTCAACCGTTACAGAAATTTTGTCAATCGCGGTTAAACTAGCCCAAACTATAAAAGGAATACAAATCGAGAATTCTGAAATTAAAATTCAACACTTTAATTTTATATGGATCGAGAGAATCCCTGGAAAGAGTTATGGCTCTCCCGCCTAAGTTTTCCTCTTCTCCAGGATTACGTTTAAATGTTGATAACTCTATGGGAATATGGATCGGACGGAGAAAAGGAATCTCAGTCAAACTTTCTATATCTTATCAACTAGGACCCCGGAGGTTTCAAACTATCGGTACCTGGTTTTTCTGCACCTTAACGGAAACCGCCATCAAAATAATTAACGACAAATTACTTCCAATATAAAGATGTTGGGAAGCTGCGACAGGAGAAACGTAACGCTGAAAGGCAAAATAACAGTGATACAAACATTTGGTATTTTAGTTCATCATTTTTCTGTTTTAACACACGCCGACGGGGGTTATACATGGTACAAATACAACCTTTGTGTCGTATTCGAAACTCAAGTAAATCAAGAGACTGTCTTAAAGCAACAGCTCCCTTAATGTAGTATAGATTATTAACTTCTGTTGGACCTTGCCCATAATTATAAATCAGATTAGAGAACGCAACATTAAAAGGGAGGAAAACGATGCCGGCGTAATAACAATATGTCATATGACCCCACAGACAAATATATTTCTAAAAACATCGCAATAACCGAAAGTGATATTTGTGATGATTTGTATCCCAGCCACGCTTTATTGTGAGTGTTCATGTGAACATCTTCGATGGCATGACCACATGAACCCTTGCCCCGGTTTGAGCGGTATTAGATACAAATATTTCAGAGCGATGATGTAATAGCCTTATCAAGTCATCTGTTGGTAACTGATCGCCAGAAATGGCCCAAACGAGGGATTATTTATTGAATGCAAGTTCGTATCCAGAATAAATACCTGTGATGTCCAACGCCGACCGAGCGCTTCATTCACCATTTTCACAAGTCACAAAACTGTAATCACAATGATCTGTACAGAGGGCAAGCCTCTGTCGCTGGTCTCGAAAAAACAATATCTGAAATAATAATACAGACCCGTCTGGCTAATGTGTACAGAATGTCTCCCAGATATGTCTATGTAATTAATACTGAAGTGGGGATTAAGCTGCCTATTCGTGGGTTTCCTATATATACAGTATTGATAGAGGTTTCAGATTTGATAACCAAAATATCTAAAAATGGTATCTCGCTGTTATTCTGTTCCACAGTAATCGATATATGTGGATGCATATAACTCACAGGTACATGTACACACTCGACAAGTTTATCTACAAAGGGCCGGAAAATGACGCAACCATAAAGATATCTTTTACACAATTCTTTGAATTTAATACCAAAATGTTTTCTTCATAAGTTTAACATTTTCGGGAAGGGTTATCCTAAATAGCCCAGAACTAGGGTTACATTTATGAGGGCAATTTTTGCTCCCTTGGAAGTCCACAAAATATGCAAGTCATGGTGAATATCTGAATGTTGAACGATTTAGTAGTTCGAGTTAGTAGTTCATACCTTCTAATCTCAAAGCGTGTGCGATACTACTGCATAGGTTGTGAAATTCGAAATAGGCATTTTAGTATCAATTTTCATTCAGTGATCAAATTATCACTTTCATAACCTTTAACGTGCTTCGGGAGATATATATAATCCTCTGCGTATGGGATGACGGATCAGCAATAATGAGTCTAAAGGACCTTGTATCTTTAGAGTTCTCGTCAGATCACCGAAGTTAAGCAACGTTGAGCTCGGTCAATACTTGGAAGGGTGACCGTGTGCTGTACTGGCTGGGCTGATCAGTGTCCAGGATAATATGATGTAGGCACCGTCGTGATACGAATGAAACAATGTTGAAAACGACGTTAAATCCTACTCATTCACTCACTCACTTGTATCTTTAGATGGGTAAATGACGCCAGGTCAGGTGCAATACAGAAGTACCAAAATGCAACATTTCCAGTACAAGAAATTGTTCAATTGGCATGAATTACAATATTATATTGTATACTCATAAAATTTTCAAGGCACTGAGTCTCATGATTCTCGAGTAACAGGGCCGTGAAGTAGTGCATTCGTGCGAAATAGTTGATTTTCAGATGAAAACAATTCTTATTGTTCTTTGTAAACATATGAAGATAAACGATAAACAAACCAACTGGTTCTGGTTATCGTTTATCCTCATATTTTTATAGAAAGAAATATGAGGTGTTTTCGCCTCAAAATTGGCGATTTTGCACGAATGCATTACTCCACGGCCCTGTTATTCGAGAATGCTGAGAGTCTGTGACTTAGCGTATCTGAGATACAACACATATCACGAATCGTTATAGTCTTGGTATGTGCTTCAGAATAGGTTAACCGGAAGACTGGAAATCACCTGGCTCTGTCAGTATGTCCGCACCTCTTCCCACTTCCCTTATATGTGTTGTAATATTTACCTGTATATGGCGAGATTCTGTTGGTGGACGTTTCGTCCCCGAGGCCCGCCCCCTGTACAGACCTTTTGGTCTGTGATATATGTTGACATTTGTGGGAAGTTGATGCTATGTCGACCTCGGGCCTTACAGACTAGTCCTTTGTGTTAAATGGTGTCATTTTCATCTGACGACGATACAGCTCACCAATCCCCAGTGTACGGGTTGTCACAGCGAAACAGCTCACCAATTACCAATATACGAGTTGTCAGAGCATTTCCATCATAGCTCTCTAGATTTGTATGTAATACCGCTTATGCCGGTGCTAGGGGCCGTGTGGTCATATCATCCAAGTTACCACATGAACAGGTACAATACAAGCGTACCTGTGATGCAACACATATCACGAATCGTTAGATTCTTGGTTTGTATTTTAGAATGCGTTAACCGGAAGACAATACTGTAAAGTAATGTGGCTCTGTCAGTATGTCGGCCTCTCCTCCCACTTCCCTTATATGTGTTGTAATTTTTACCTGTATATGGCGAGATTCTGCTGGTGGACGTTTCGTCACCGAGGCCCGCCCCCTGTACAGACCTTTTGGTCTTTGATATATGCTGGCATTTGTGGGAAGTTGATTCTGGGTCGACATCTCGCCTTACAGATTAGTTTTTTTTGTTAAATGCCGTCATTTTCATCTGACGACGATACAGCTCACCAATCCCCAGTGTACGAGTTGTCACAGCGAAACAGCTCACCAATTACCAATATACGATTGTCAGAACATTTCCATCATAGCTCTCCAGATTTGTATATAATATCGCTTATGCCGGTGCTAGGGGTCGTGTGGTCATATCATCCAGGTTGCCACATGAACAGGTACAATAAAAGCGTACCTAAGATGCAACACATATCACGAATCGTTAGATTCTTGGTATGTGCTTTAGAATAGGTTAGCCCGAAGACTATACTGTGAAATCATGTGGCTCTGTCAGTATGTCGGCACCTCTTTCCACTTCCCTTCTATGTGTTGTAATATTTACCTGTATATGAAGAGATTCTACTGTTGGGTGTTTCTTCCCCGAGGCCCGCCCCATGCACAGACCTTTTGGTCTTTGATATTTGTAGACATTTGAGAGAAGTTGATGCTGGGTCGACATTGTGACTTTCAGACTAGTCGTTTGTGTTAAATGCCGTCATTTTCATATGACGACGATACAGCTCACCAATCCCCAGCGTACGAGTTGTCACAGCGAAACAGCTCACCAATTACCAATACACGAGTTGTCAGAGCATTCCATCACAGGTCTCTAGATTTGTATCTAATACCGCTTATGCCGGTGCTAGGAGCCGTGTGGTCATATCACCCAAGTTGCCACATGAACAGGTACAATAAAAGCGTACCTGAGATACAAAACATATCACGAATCGTTAGATTCTTGGTATGTGCTTCAGAATAGGTTAACCGGAAGACAATACTGTGAAGTCATGTGGCTCTGTCAGTATGTCGGCACCACTTCCCACTTCCCTTATATGTGTTGCAATTTTTACCGGTGTATGGCGGGATTCTGCTGGTGGACGTTTCGTCCCCGAGGCCCGCCCCTGTACAGACCTTTTGCTCTTTGATATATGCTGGAATTTGTGGGAAGTTGATTCTGGGTCGACATCTCGCCTTACAGACTAGTCTTTTTTGTTAAATGCCGTCATTTTCATCTGACGACGATACAGCTCACCAATACCCACTGTACGAGTTGTCACAGCGAAACAGCTCACCAATTACCAATATACGAGTTGTCAGAGCATTTCCATCATAGCTCTCTAGATTTGTATATAATATCGCTTATGCCGGTGCTAGGGGCCGTGGGGTCATATCATCCAAGTTGCCACATGAACAGGTACAATAAAAGCGTACCTAAGATGCAACACATATCACGAATCGTTAGATTCTTGGTTTGTACTTTAGAATTCGTTAACCGGAAGACCATACTGTAAAGTCATGTGGCTCTGTCAGTATGTCGGCATCTCTTCCCACTTCCCTTATATGTGTTGTAATCTTTACCTGTACATGGCCAGATTCTGCTGGTGGACGTTTCGTCACAGGGGCCCACCCCCTGTACAGATCTTTTGGTCTTTGATATATGCTGGCATTTGTGGGAAGTTGATTCTGGGTCGACATCTCGCCTTACAGACTAGTCTTTTTTGTTAAATGCCGTCATTTTCATCTGACGGCGATACAGCTCACCAATCCCCAGTGTACGAGTTGTCACAGCGAAACAGCTCACCAAATTACCAATATACGAGTTGTCAGAGCATTTCCATCATAGCTCTCTAGATTTGTATATAATATCGCTTATGCCGGTGCTAGGGGCCGTGTGGTCATATCATCCAAGTTGCCACATGAACAGGTACAATAAAAGCGTACCTGAGATATAACAATATCACGAATCGTTTGATTCTTGGTATGTGCTTTAGAATAGGTTAATCCGAAGACTATACTGTGAAATCATGTGGCTCTGTCAGTATGTCGGCACCTCTTCCCACTTCCTTTATATGTCTTGTAATTTTTATCTGTATATGAAGAGATTGTACTGTTGGATGTTTCTTCCCCGAGGCCCGCCACATGCACAGACCTTTTGGTCTTTGATATTTGTAGGCATTTGAGGGAAGTTGATGCTGGGTCGACATTGGGCCTTTCAGACTATTCGTTTGTGTTAAATGCCGTCATTTTCATATGAGGACGATAGAGCTCACCAATCCCCAGCGTACGAGTTGTCACAGCGAAACAGCTCACCAATTACCAATACACGAGTTGTCAGAGCATTCCATCATAGGTCTCTAGATTTGTATGTAATACCGCTTATGCCGGTGCTAGGGGCCGTGTGGTCATATCACCCAATGCAAGTTGCCACATGAACAGGTACAATAAAAGCGTACCTCAGATACAAAACATATCACGAATCGTTAGATTCTTGGTATGTGCTCCACAATAGGTTAACCGGAAGACAATACTGTGAAGTCATGTGGCTCTGTCAGTATGACGGCACCACTTCCCACTTCCCTTATATGTGTTGCAATTTTTACCTGTGTATGGCGAGATTCTGCTGGTGGACGTTTCGTCACCGAGGCCCGCCCCCTGTACAGACCTTTTGGTCTTTGATATATGCTGGCATATATTCTTGGTTTGTACTTTAGAATTCGTTAACCGGAAGACTATACTGTAAAGTCATGTGGCTCTGTCAGTATGTCGGCATCTCTTCCCACTTCCCTTATAGGTGTTGTAATCTTTACCTGTATATGGCGAGATTCTGCTGGTGGACGTTTCGTCACCGAGGCCCGCCCCCTGTACAGACATTTTGGTCTTTGATATATGCTGGCATTTGTGGGAAGTTGATTCTGGGTCGACATCTCGCCTTACAGACTAGTCTTTTTTGTTAAATGCCCTCATTTTCTTCTGACGGCGACAGCTCACCAATCCCAGTGTACGAGTTGTCACAGCGAAACAGCTCACCAATTACCAATATACGAGTTGTCCGAGCATTTCCGTCATAGCTCTCTAGATGTGTAGCTAATACCACTTATGCCGGTGCTAAGAGCCGTGTGGTCATAGCATCCAACTTGCCACATGAACAGGTACAATAAAAGCGTACCTGAGATATAACAATATCACGAATCGTTAGATTCTTGGTATGTGCTTTAGAATAGGTTAACCGGAAGACTATACTGTGAAGTCATGTGGCTCTGTCAGTATGTCGGCACCTCTTCCCACTTCCCTTATATGTGTTGTAATTTTTACCTGTATATGGCGAGATTCTGCTGGTGGACGTTTCGTCCCCGAAACCTGTCCCCTGTACAGACCTTTTGGTCTTTGATATATGTTGGCATTTGTGGGAAGTTGATACTGATTCGACATCGGGCCTTATAGACTAGCGTTTTGTGTTAAAGGCCGTCATTTTCATCTGACAATTATCAATATACGAGTTGTCGAGCATTTCCATCATACATTTAGCTCTCTAGATTTGTAACTAATACCGCTTGTGCCGGTGCTAGGGGCCGTGCGATCATATCATCCCAATTTCCACATGAACAGGTACAATGAAAGCGTACCTGAGATACAACACATATCACGAATCTTTAGATTGTGGTTTATAATAGGTTAACCGGAACGCTATACGGTGACGTCATGTGGCTCTGTCGGTATGTCGGCACCTCTCCTCACTTCTCTTATATGTGTTGTAATTTTTACCTGTATATGACGAGATTCTGCTGATGGATGTTTCGTCCCCGAGACCCGCCCCCTGTACAGACCTTTTGGTTTTGATACATCATTCTTTAGATGACGACTTTACAACGAATATTATGGATTAAGAATACTGATCAGCGATACGGATTTGATATTTTTGGAACATCATGATATCTTGCCGGCATCATTGAAAACTGTTGACCGCTTCTCTGTTGCAGGAAACAAGCCTATGTTTATGTATACTATGATTGTCTTTTTGAATTTGGTGCTAAAACTGTTATATGGAAAATGGAATAGGTCTTTGGATTATGGACGCGGATATTCTCTAATGGACGACGGCTGGATTATTAATGACGGACTAGACGCTTGTA
>JAVTVY010030282.1:0-12559 GCA_036873755.1 Hanleya hanleyi | reverse complement strand
AAAAGAACTAGTGTGATTAAAATATAACAATCTTGGAAAGAAACAACCTACCGAGTGTTTGTTGTGCACCCCGGACGAGCTAGTTCGTAATTTTTGCTTAGTACCGAATGCATCTCAGGCTTCAAATTGCACCACACTATATTTACGGCTATCCATTACGCTTTCCACTAAGCAGTAAGCTAACTAAATAGAATACGGTTATATCATCATTTAGACATGACAGAATGTTCGGTTGCGATTGCTTGGCATCACCTGGTCTTAATAATCTCAAAAATGAACAAACGTCAGAGGCGACGCTAGTAAAACTACAATGTAATCAGCCAAACACTCAAGTTTGAACACACAAGGTAATCGCATATTCCACTATATTTTCGTAGTCTGCTAATAGTAAGTTCGAATATCTTTTTGTTTTCGTTCTTGTGGGTGGTAATATTCGTCAATTCAGACGCACACATACATATGAAGGCTAAAACTGTCGCCATTCCACACCCAGCCACTGTGCAACATTTCCAGAATATCTTCTGCTTCATTGTCGTTGCAACACCTATGTCTGATTGGACATTACATTACAGTGCATTACAGGTTATTTTTTCTGGATATTCTTGCATTTACCAGGTTTACCCCATGTTGAGGCGTTTACTTCATCAGACGTCGTCGATGCTCATCCATGAACACCAGATGAGTTATTTCTATGAGCTGAACTGTCATCACAGCTCTCGAGCTAGCGTATCTAATTTCGCTCAGTCCGGTGCTATGGGCCGTGTGGATACTTCATAGTCCCCCCATGAGCAGTCACAATAAAAGCGCGACTGAGATACTAAGGCTACTACAGAGAATCCACCGTATTGTCGAGTCTGAATGTGAAGTGCCGAGGGAAACTTTCCTCTAGAGTCATATGATTGCTCGTTAGTCGCCAGACTTCGTCAGTTTTTCCCACCACTTGGCTATCGCTCAAATTAAGAAGATATACTAGTCCTGCTTAACTAATTATTTTTATAAACATCTTGACAATCTTGCAAAACGTGATATTCATACGACCCCTAGCCTCAGAGTAAGCTGAAATGAACACTTGTTTGGAAAAGATAGCACCGAAGATGTTGCACACGTCATATATGTTACTGTGTCATTCATCAGGATCACCATGGTACCATGTGAAAACGTCATTTCCACAACGGGAATAGAGGATACATGTAGGCTTACCTTAACCCTATCTGGCCTGGGCGATTTGGTCTGGCCTGGGCGATTTGGGGTGTACCTCCTATATATTTTCGCTATCGCGAAGGCTAGAGGGCTGAAACTTACCACACTATATCTTTGGGTAAAGCTCTACAATAAAATGTAAATAAATCCAAGATGGCCGCCATGATGACGTCACTACGACGTCATTTTCAAAAAGGGCATTTTTGGACGATTTTCCGGTTAAAATCTTCGAATTTTTTCTTTTTTCTTCGCAAAAACTGCATGATTAAGTAGTAAATAATGATCTGATATGAAATAAAATAAGTTTTACCCACTTTTCCGTACAGAAAAACAAAAAATTGAGGAAATATGACGAAAACATCATTTTTTCTGGTACCGTACCCCACATGGCCGCCATTTTGAATTTGCTCATGATCCTCTGCTCGTAAGGTTATGCAAATATGCTCAAAATGACCCCAATATGATAACCTATAACGTCAGGAAGTTTCAGCTCTCCATTTTTTGGCGTTCCGGAGATATCGCAGAAAGTTTGGTGGGGGGGCATATTGACCCCCACTCCCCCAGTCCTGGTATGGTTAATGGGGGAAGGGATGGAGGGGGACCAAATTAGGGGGGTGTTTTTTGGTGATGCTAAGACATATGGTTTCAGTAAAATCATAGAATCGCGTTGAATCAATTTTTGAAGAAATATGGAGAAAACATAACTTTTCGGGTACCCCCACATGGCCGCCATTTTGAATTTACCCATGCTCTTCTGCTCGGGAGGTCATGCAAATAGGCTCAAAATGACCCCAATATGATAATCTAAAAAGTCACCGAGTTTCAGCTCTCATTTTCTTGCCGTTCCGGAGATACGAGCCAAAAACCAACCGGGAGGGGTGGGGGGCGGAAAGTGCCCTCCCTCAGGCCAGGTAGGGTTAAAGTAGATAATATTCATATTTTTGAACTAAATTGAAACTCTTCTGCGTGGGGAGATTAATTTAGCTCATGCGCAGAGGTGTTTTGGTAGGGCCAGAATGTCCGCCTGAGAAACAAAAAAAAATTGATTTTGTGAATTGGGTTGGCCAGAATGTCATCCGAGATATATAAAAGGTATGGTTTTGTAAATTACTAGTTTGAATTTTATGAGAAAAAAAAATGTACTGGATTAGTTTCATAATTATGAACAACGTGACAAAATTGTGGCGCTTCGGCCCTACCATAGGTCACGTGAGACACCTATTTGTCACCTCATATATAGAGAGTTCCACTGTTTTCAGCATCTTCAAATCTGAGTATTGCGGGAGTGTTGGTGTGTAGACATCATTTCCGAACATAACATTAATTTATTGGTAAAGTATTGTCGTGACTTGAACATGATTAAGATAGACAGTTGATGGTAATACCAGTCGACTGGTGATCCTAGTTGACATGATTTTAGCCCGTGTCCTTCAGGCAAATTGTTGTTCGCTGAAGTAGGTTATTTTCTTCGACCTTGAGTTCGATCGGTGTGGTATTTCAACACACAGCCTTGATATATGGTCAAACTATTGCAGATATGTCTTGCTGCTTGGAAAGTTCTAACCTCATATCGAGTATGCATCTAAGTAGTATACAAAGAGTATTTGAGGGTCTATTGACCTCAGAAATTTGCATATTAGGGAGGTCACGGGAGGGTGACAAAAGGTCAATGAGTGCATAGTTCCGGCAGAAAGACCAATCAGCCAATCAGAAGCGAGTATTGTGTCACATGGGGTCATGTGTGGTGGTGGATGGGTGGGTGGTGGGTTTAAGATGGCGGCTGTGGTGGATGGGTGGGTGGTGGGTTTAAGATGGCGGCTGTGGTGGATGGGTGGGTGGTGGGTTTAAGATGGCGGCTGTGATGGATGGGTGGGTGGTGGGTTTAAGATGGCGGCTGTGGTGGATGGGTGGGTGGTGGGTTTAAGATGGCGGCTGTGGTGGATGGGTGGGTGGTGGGTTTAAGATGGCGGCTGTGGTGGATGGGTGGGTGGTGGGTTTAAGATGGCGGCTGTGGTGGATGGGTGGGTGGTGGGTTTAAGATGGCGGCTGTGGTGGTGGATGGATGGGTGGTGGGTTTAAGATGGCGGCTGTGGTGGTGGATGGGTGGGTGGTGGGTTTAAGATGGCGGCTGTGGTGGTGGATGGGTGGGTGGTGGGTTTAAGATGGCGGCATAACGGACTGAAATTATTGAACCAGCACAGGGGCTTGCCCGGAGCGAATTGGTGAAATTTTTGAAAAAGTACTGTGACAGAAATTGATGTGACGGAAATAATACTTCTATGAATAGGGCGAAAACTTATCTAAGATAATTTTTCTGTCATAATTAATTCTTGGTCGAGTATCAACTATTCAGATATTACGGAAAGTACTGTTGTTATAAGGTATTGTTTGTTATATATCAGACACGATCAGCTGATATATGTAAACAAACGATCTATATTTAGACCCTCACGTGATCTGCTACGTTGCAGCACGCGCTCTTTGATCTTGGCGTTCCGCCGCCGTACAAGAAGCTCAAATTGAGACGGAGAATTTCGTTACCATTACCAGTAAATTGTAAGTTTATTGCGGAAAGAATTTATATTGCATAAATTTCTGCGGGAAATAGGAAGTACACATATAAGAGAATATTGTCTTGACGTAAAAAGTTTGGACATTTCATATTTACGGAGATATGGATTTTTATAACTGAGCCGGTTTTTCGTGTAAACCATCGCAGCGAAAAAGGAAACGGCTGTCATCTTCGTTTTGCTATGTCACAAAAAGTGCTCGAATTACTTATTTCTAAATTATTTCATCACGAACCCAACTAAGGTTAGCAAGTATACATATTTTACGATATAGTCAATAACTGTGAGCACATAAGACGTTCTGGTTGATGAGATCTGAATTTTTGAAGTTTGGCAATTTTCTGACTTCGAGCTTCGAATACCCGCCGCCATATTTGTTGGAAGCCGGTCGGGTGTTCGTTTGTCATGATGGAAAATCATTAATTAATCATATTTTGAGATATATTTCTCAACACAACCTTGTATTCATTGAAAATATAATTGTTCAGGCTTACATTGCTAACTGGTTTGCTGCCTTTGAGGTAATATTTGTTTCGGCAGTTGTTTCCGCCCATGCGATGAGAAAATATGCCTGAAAAAAAGGTCTAGTTTTGTGTCCGCTCCACAGACATTTTACACCAAATAGTTCAAGACATGGACACCAATATACATATATTGCGACCAGTCTATGATACAGTGCCACCCCAGTGTCGAGCATTTATTGTCCAGTTTGCACCAGCAAAGAAAAATCACGAACGTTCATCGAACGTCATCGGTGGGGACCTTCATGTGGTCTTCCGCGGTATATGAATCACTTACATTTGAATGCATGAATTAGTTTGATATAATTTTGTTGGGTGTGGATGGTTTAAAAGAGTGGAAATATTCCGTACAGGTCTGTTTTGAGCTATGATAAAGTACGGACGTATGGGTTAAAACCACTATAGAAACCACGCACTCATTGGTTTAGAAATAGTTCGGGTGGTGGATTACCTGTGGTCATTGAGAAAGGATCGGAGCCTCCAAGAGCGGAGGGTGAGTGGAGAGACGCAGAAAATCTAGACAAGTTTTGGCCATTATCCGTCTAATTCAGCAAAATCAAACCGTTCGCACAAGCATTATACCCCAGTTAGTTGGGATAATAAATTCCAGTTCTGCGAGCTCGACGGACGTTACTTTGACTCTCGAGATGTTTGAAGCTCTTTCCAAATAAGCAATATGGTGCCAGTACACTTTTAGCGAGGATTTATCGTTTCAGATTAAAAAACAGTGTTTTGAGATACACTGCCACAATATAGAGCGCGAGGATATGTCATACCAGATTATATAACTATGCTTTTGAGATTAAGCACCATGGTGCTAGTACACTGCCACAATATAGCGAGGATATGTCAATGAAATCTTCACAATCATATTTTTGAGATTAAGCACCATGGTGCTTGTACACTGCCACAATATAGCGAGGATATGTCATTGAAAACTCCAAAATCATATTTGAGATTAAGCACCATGGTGCTAGTACAATGCCAGAGTATTATGAGGATATACCATTGAAAACTTTGTAAACGTATTTATGAGATTAAGCACCATGGTGCTAGTACACTGCCACAATATAGCCAGGATATGTCATTGAAAACTTCACAATCATATTTATGAGATTAAGCACCATGGTGCTAGTACACTGCCACAATATAGCGAGGATATGTGCTTATAAAATTGAGATATGTCGTTGAAAACTTCACAGTTATATTTATAAGATTAAGCACCATGGTGCTAGTACACTGCCAGACTATAGCGAGGATATGTCATTGAAATCTTCACAATCATATTTTCGAGATTAAGCACCATGGTGCTAGTACAATGCCAGAGTATTATGAGGATATATCATTGAAAACTCTGTAAACATATTTATTAAATTAAGCACCATGGTGCCAGTACAATGCCAGAGTATAGCGAGAATATGTCATTGAAAACTTTACAAACATATTTATAAGATTAAGCACCATGGTGCTAGTACACTGCCACAATATAGCGAGGATATGTCATTGAAATCTTCACAATAATAGTTTTGAAATTAAGCACCATGGTGCTAGTACACTGCCACAACATAGCGAGGATATGTCACTGAAAACTTCACAGTCATATTTATAAGATTAAGCACCATGGTGCTAGTATACTGCCACAATATAGCGAGGATATGTCATCATAAAATTCACGATCATATTTATGAGATTAAGCACCATGGTGCTAGTACACTGCCAGACTATAGCGAGGATATGTCATTGAAAACTCCACAATCATATTTATGAGATTAAGCACCATGGTGCTAGTACACTGACACAATATAGCGAAGATATGTCATTGAAAACTTCACAATCATATTTATGAGATTAAGCACCATGGTGCTAGTGCACTGCCAGACTATAGCCAGGATATGTCATTGAAAACTCCACAATCATATTTATGAGATTAAGCACCATGGTGCTAGTACACTGCCAGACTATAGCGAGGATATGTCATTGAAAACTCCACAATCATATTTATGAGATTAAGCACCATGGTGCTAGTACACTGCCACAATATAGCGAGCATATGTCCTTGAAAACTTCACAATCATATTTATGAGATTAAGCACCATGGTACTTGTACACTGCCACAATATAGTGAGGATATGTCATTGAAAACTCCACAATCATATTTGAGATTAAGCACCATGGTGCTAGTACACTGCCAGACAATAGCGAGGATATGTCATTGAAATCTTCACAATCATATTTTCGAGATTAAGCACCATGGTGCTAGTACAATGCCAGAGTATTATGAGGATATATCATTGAAAACTTTGTAAACATATTTATTAGATTAAGCACCATGGTGCCAGTACAATGCCAGAGTATAGCGAGAATATGTCATTGAAAACTTTACAAACATATTTATAAGATTAAGCACCATGGTGCTGGTACACTGCCACAATATAGCGAGGATATGTCATTGAAATCTTCACAATCATATTTTTGAAATTAAGCACCATGGTGCTAGTACACTGCCACAACATAGCGAGGATATGTCACTGAAAACTTCACAGTCATATTTATAAGATTAACCACCATGGTGCTAGTATACTGCCACAATATAGCGAGGATATGTCATTATAAAATTCACGATCATATTTATGAGATTAAGCACCATGGTGCTAGTACACTGCCACAATATAGCGAGGATATGTGCTTATAAAATTGAGATATGTCGTTGAAAACTTCACAATCATATTTATGAGATTAAGCACCATGGTGCTTGCACACTGCCACAATATAGCGAGGATATGTCATTGAAAACTTCACAATCGTATTTATGAGATTAAGCACCATGGTGCCAGTACAATGCCAGAGTATAGCGAGAATATGCCATTGAAAACTTCACAATCATATTTATGAGATTAAGCACCATGGTGCTAGTACACTGCCACAATATAGCGAGGATATGTGCTTATAAAATTGAGATATGTCGTTGAAAACTTCACAATCATATTTATGAGATTAAGCACCATGGTGCTTGTACACTGCCACAATATAGCGAGGATATGTCATTGAAAACTCCACAATCATATTTATGAGATTAAGCACCATGGTGCTTGTACACTGCCAAAATATAGCGAGGATATGTCATTGAAAACTTCAGTCATATTTATGAGATTAAGCACCATGGTGCTAGTACACTGCCACAACATAGCGAGGATATGTCATTGAAAACTCCACAATCATATTGATGAGGTTAAGCACCATGGTGCTAGTACACTGGCACAACATAGCGAGGATATGTCACTGAAAACTTCACAATCATATTTATGAGATTAAGCACCATGGTGCTAGTACACTGCCACAATATAGCGAGGATATGTCATTGAAAACTTCACAATCATATTTATGAGCTTAAGCACCATGGTGCTAGTACACTGCCACAATATAGCGAGGATATGTCTTTGAAAACTTCACAATCATATTTATGAGATTAAGCACTATGGTGCTAGTACACTGCCACAATATAGCGAGGATATGTCTTTGAAAACTTCACAATCATATTTATGAGATTAAGCACTATGGTGCTAGTACAATGCCACAGTATTGTGAGAATATGTCATTCAATACACAACAATCATACTTATGAGATTAAGACCCTTGGTGCTAGTACGCTGCCACAATATAGCGAGGATTTGTCATTCCAAATTATATAACTATGCTTTGGACATTAAACACGCTGGTGCTTGTGCACTGCCACAATATAGCTAGGATATGTGATTCCAGATTATATAGCTATACTTTTGGCATTAATCACCATGGTGCTACTACACTGACACAATATAGTGAGGATACGTCATTCCAGATTATATAGCCATACTTTTGAGATTAAGAAGCATTGGGACGATTCACGGGCGTATAATGCATGAGCTGGTATTGCTAAGATGGTAGGAGCTTATCTGTGGATTAGACCGGTTGTAGGTTCGGTTCCCACCGTCGATAAGTTATTCTTTCTCTAGAATACAATTTCCCAGTGAAAAATAAACAAAAATGGTTAGATTTTATCCAAATCTGATCATGACGAAGTTCGCAACAGAGTCATAACTTAAAGTTGCTGAAATGTCACAATAGGAATGCTTAGACATAGATGCATATAAAAGCCTATAGGCCTAGGCTGGAAGTTCCACTTGTAAATGGTCTTCAGTATTCTTGAACAGCACGTCAGCTTTTTTAAACATAAAAGTAAGTGAGAACAACCTATAGAGGAGGTAAACAGCTTTCCTTATTGCCCATCTAAAAGGAAACAAATGTCTCTTCTTTGTTTTCTGAGGAAAACATGTCTAATTTGCAAATCAGGAAAAAAGATGTTCCAGCGAATTATTAGAAAGGAACCGGTTATTATTCCGTCATATTCCTATCTTGAAATCCATACCACTGATCAATATTCTTTAGCTGAAATTCTTTTTCTAAGACATATGCCTAGAGTTTTCCAGTCAGGTTTTGATTATGACTGATAATTTTAACACCATGTGTTAAGCGGCGTTCACAGGTCTCCTACATGTAGCGAGTCAGGGTCAAACAAAGTTACGACTTTTAGCGCTAAACGATATATTTCTATCTTGAAATCCATACCACTGATCAATATTCTTTAACTGAAATTCTTTTTCTAAGATATATGCCTGAAGTTTTCCTGTCAGGCTTTGTTATGACTGATCATTTTAACATCATTTGTCACGCGGCGTTCTCAGGACCCATACATGTAGCTGGTCAGGATCAAATAAATTTACGACTTTTAGCGCATATCTTGCATACTACGATATTATTTTGCTATCAGTATGCAACATTTCTAGTGCACACACGAAAAACTCTCTTAATGACGTCAAAAACGCCGAACATCGATTTATTTTATTCTGAAAAGAAATATCTGTTTCGTACAGACAAAATACCAAAATTTTATAGAAGTGTGAGTAGTGTAAAAACGCCGGTTAGGCATCACATGCTAAATGAGAAGAGGGTATATATAAGGTATAGGCCACGTCATTCAACCTCTTAAACTTTTAGTCTCGTGAACTTTTGCCCCCCTTTGATCCTTTATTCTCGTGACCTGTTATCCCCTCTATTGCATGAGGTGGATGAATTGTCTATTGTTACTGTCGGAAAAGTAGGTAGATTCCTGGATGGTATGCGACATTGTCATGTATTGGTATGGATATTGCGTGAGGAAGACCGCGACGTATCCTACGCGGTTGATGATATTCTTATCTACGCTAATTAAATTGAACAGGCGTGAATTTCGTTGCACTCATTTTAACCCGTGTACATATCATTCCAGGCAAGCATAGTACATGATTTATCCTAGCGTTGGATGAACGCACATCGGCCGATCGATGCATATCCATTGTTAGTCGGTTTGCCTCAGTGGAAAGAGTAACAAATAGTGGCCTTGTCCGCCGAGGGTAAGTCCGTATGACTGAGTGACTGATACATATTCATGTATGTCCGTGAATCCCTTCGCGGTTAAATGTAATTTGTTAACTCTGCGGAGGCGAATGGTGACGGCCCTTAAATCGTCGTACCAGTGCAGTCGTACACTATATCACCATGTGTTCACATGCAAGTACGGGTATATAGGTGATGTAACTAAATTTGGAAGAAAACGCGCATGTGCAAATTATATCATATTAATGCTCACTAATTCGAGTATCTCGAGACAAATAAACATATTAGTAACGCAATAATGGCGTCATATACCGAAAGTAGATATATGTATCTTCTGAACGTATAGCACGACTGTATCGAGTAGACTAAGCGCATTCTAGTAGAAAACGTCGAACGCAACAGATCATCACTACAATAGCAGTATCATGTCAGCAGACGAATACATTGGCAACGCTCATAACTGGATAAAATTATACGCAGGCTAGACCTTTTTTAAGACAAGAAGCTCGTGCGAGAAGGAGACTAGTCCAACTCAAAATGTTGTAGAACGGGCAAAGGCAGAACTCGAAAGACAACGCTAGAAAGCCAGCATTTAAGTATCGCAACCAAGCGTTAAAAGAAAGCGGAAATGCTCTCTCTCCTATGCTTGCGCGATAGAGCCTAAGCAACGCGTGAAGGGGTCACGATTGGACATATTTTAATATATCAAGTGATTATATGTTGCGTTATTCACCATTGCAAAACATCAGAGTCGCATATGGAGGGAGGGAAAGATGGAGGAATGATTGGAGGGAGGGTGGGAGGCATGAATGATTGAAGGGGAGGGGGAAGGGAGGAATCATTGTAGAGAAGAATGGGAAGAGGAACTACCGGTCGGAGGGAGGAAGGAATGATTGGATGAAGGGGGAGTTGAATGAATGATTGAGCGGGAATAGCATAAAAATTGTCAATTGCTCTTGGAATCAGTCTGTACTTTAGCAGTGGGGTAGAATTTCAGAAAATGTTTACACGCCATGATAATATGCTGAAAGACGTTCGTATAGTACATACACAAGAGAGTCATGCTACCCATTCAGGTGTCACGTTCGGAACACACAAATGAATTATAGATGAATCATCGTAAAAGGAAGAAAGTATACATCCCAAGGAGGAGTAGGTCCAACCTACTGATATGCGGACACGTATTAAATGTAAAACGTGGAACCACTGTTTACCTTTAATACGTTTCCGCATATCAGTAGGTTGGACACTGTCATCATCTGTATAGTAATTTCCTTTTACGTGGATTCCTCTCATCAATCATTTCCGTATTCTGTCCGTACATAACCCGTTTCCCATATGTACTGCAAGATCTTCAACAATCTGTTCTCGACTTGAAGAGAAATCACATCTTGGAGTTTGATTGGATATTATGTGTGACACCGGAACTGGTAAGTTTTGGCCTTGTGCCGGCTAAATTATGGATTATACACTGGCGCTGGATAGGATTGTTGGAAATGCCCATGAGTGATTTCGTCGTCTCCTGGTACTAATGTTGTAATAAGTCTGTCATTCCCCTCCGTATGTGGTTTCAAATCGTAGAATAGCTTTCCATACGGACGAGATGTAAATTCGTGAAATTTCACCATGAACCAAGACATATTCCAAGGAAAGATTCGTCTGCCGAATGTTTTAATTTGCTGTCTAGCAATACGGTTATTGAATAGAAACAAGTACTTCCACTTTAGTGTGATATCTCGAGATGCCTTGCCTTGTGGAAAGAGATTCTCAGTCATATAAATTATCGATAAATTTCTGTGACGTTTGAAAATGTTTTGTTTTGTCTGTTTTTTCGCTTTTTTCAAATACATATTTTAATATATCTATTTATGGTACCTTGAACGAAAACGAATCCACTGTTTTCAAAGTCACCATGTCTGCCACATACATGATACAATGTATATGAAAAGTCAAATCAGACAAAACTCCCATTTCAAACGTCAGGGATTTTCGCAATGTAAGCTCTACTTCTGGCTTGAGAATCTTTGATCAAGGGCGCTTTACGAGCCAGTTTCCAAAGTTATTTTTTTCTGGTCAATTATAAAGTCTGCCCATTTTAATTAGGCTTCTGCAGTGGATAGGTGGGGGAGGGATATGGCCTAATGTCACACTTACGTTTGTTTCACTCATATGGTGACAGTCAGTTCGGTTGGTGGAGAAAGGTAGAACCACCGCCCATCGGCAAGTAACTGACGAACTTTCACACATGGACCAGCTGGGTTCGAACCCGTGCCGGTTCAGCGGTGTGAGGCTAGCGGTCACCAGCGATGCGCCTTAGACCACTCGACTATCGAGGGCTCTGTAGTGGATGGAGCTTGTATGAAAGTCAACTTGTGGACCTGTATTTCGTCGAGATATTTATGTCATTTTTTTATTGTCATGGTATTGTAGACACTGTGGACATTTCTAGAATACTATAGAGCTACGTATTATGTGGGTCATCCATTTGGAGTTTTCTCAAAGCTGTCATGATCGATTTATCATAATTGCAAATGGCCGACGCACGAAGAGACCCGTATAACGAGGGTAATTGGGTCGCAGTGCCATCTGCCCAGGCCTACGGTTGTATACATACTGTATTGTGGGTTAATTATTTCGAGCTTTCTAGAAGCTGTTGTGGTGGTATCTGGGTTAGATCATGCGTCAGTGCTGTACCGGTGGAAGTTTCTTGATTTGATAGAATAATTTCGAATGCCCGATAGAGTATAAATAGCCGGACGTTCAGAGAGCGAGGAGAGATTCAAACGGCTGCTATGTGGGTGCATTAGATTGTGCTACTGGATATTACCTTAGCATGAGATTACTGACTGCTGGATT
>JAVTVY010030281.1:0-13307 GCA_036873755.1 Hanleya hanleyi | reverse complement strand
GACCTTTGACCCCGGCGCGCGCGGTGTAAAGGTTTCCACCACGGTGGAAACCTTTGCGCGCCGGGGTCAAAGGTCAGTTCCGGTCACGTGAACGGAAGCGGAAGTGACCTCCGGAGCTCCGGAGCTCCGAGTTCTCTTGTAGCAACGCCCGTCAACGCCTGGTGGTGGCGTCGGAGCTCCGGAGCTCCGAGTTCCATGAGCTCCGGAGCTCCAAGAGCTCCGGGAGCTCGGAGCTCTTGCATATAAACACACACATGCATCTGTGAAAGCTTCATTATACGCCTGGTGTCCGTGGAGATGAGAGCCATGGTTTACGCATGTCATTTGTGTTCGAAGTCATTTTCCACGCCATTTAATCTACGTAGACATATACAGCGAAGCCATCTCAAGGAACGGAGTCCCGATAACGTGCAAATTCAAAGTACGCGCGAGGAACGATCAACACCTACGTCACACACGACAGTATTAGAGCACCCTTATACGATGACGGTGAGCGGCCCTACGGGGTGTGGAAAGACGTCCTGGGTGATGAAGTTCTTAGAGGAAGGTGTGGCAACCCCAGCTCCGACACGTGTTGTTTGGTGTTATAGCCAATGGCAGCCCGCCTACGAAACTGCACGACTACAGAATGTGAGCTTTGTTCCAGGAATTCCTCACGACATAGACGAACCCTATTACTTCGATTCCGAGCAGACCAACGTGGTAGTGCTCGATGATCTGATGAGTGCGGCCAAGGACAATTCGAAAATCGCCGACCTATTCACCAAAGGGTCCCATCATCGAAATCTGTCCGTCATCTATTTGACTCAGAATCTCTTTCCTCAAGGGAAGGCGTCCAGAGATATTGCCTTGAACTGCCAATACTTTGTGTTGTTCTCCAATCCCATTGATAGAGCACAAATCCGTGTGTTTGGTAGTCGAATTTATCCTCAGAACATTGACCATTTTATGTGGGCGTTTCAAGAAGCGACAATTCGTCCGTACGGCTACCTGTTCGTAGATTTAAAAGCCCATACCCCGAAGATCGTCGGCTGACGACCCACCTGTTACCCGGCGAGGAATCACCACAACGGCCTATACCCCTACACCATCCGCCGAGTGCACTCCTGGCAGAGCAGCAGCAGAAGACCACCCCCATACAGCGGGCCCGCTTCATACCATCAGTCCTGGAATATCACCCAACCGTGAAGGCCCAACCCGAGGTTGAAGAACATAATGTGAACTCGAGGCTATGGAAGGATTTGTTCAAAGAAAGTATGGACGCCGAGATGGGCGGGATGTTGGAGGCCACAGGAAACAAGTTTCAACGCAAAGGGCATTCGAAAGAGGAAGCTGCAATTTTAGCCCATAACAGATTGGCACCCAGACTACGACGGGCTTTACGTCAGCAGTATGTCGACTTACTCACCCATATGAAATTGTTGGATAAGGACCCAGTCCATATGGAAATTGAAAGAACAGCGTCGATGTTGAAAACCTCGGGCATGAACTGGAAAGCGGCGTATGTCAGAGCAATAGCACAAAAGAAACATTTGTTCGAACGCATAATTAAACAACGTTAAAGCATTAAGAAAGGGTGTTAAAGTGTTGAGACGAGCGTTAAGGCGTAACGACGGGCGTTGACGGGCGTCACTGCATTTCGATGAATTGGTGTCAATTCCATGAAATCAGAGCTTCTGAGCTAATTCACCAGGGCGTTGAAGCGTTGAGCTAAGCGTTGATGGGCGTTACTGTCTATAAAAGCGAGCGTATTCCCAAAACACGCACAGTCGACGTTCAACCGTCAACATGGCTTATACTTGTTCTGAGTGTGAACGCACGTTCACCAGACATTACGATATGATGCGACACAAGAAAAATATACATGGGACTGAAGACGCCGAGGAGCCCGTTGAGGCAGATACTGATACAGAGATTGATGAGAGTGCATCGACTGATACCGAATCCAAGATGGCTGACAGTCTATCTACTGATATGGAGAGCTTGACCTCAGAGAATCAGCCTTCATCCCAGGAAAGTGAGGCAGAACCTACCTTCTGGGATCGTATTGTGACAGCAGCTATCAATACTCACGCTGAAGCGATCGAGGACGCCGGAGAGGATAATTTACAACAGACGTACACCCAAATGCGCCCCGCATCAGGAAAACAGCCATGGCGATCTATGAACAGTATACCTTACTACCGCTTGAAATGAAAGGGGACCCCACGCACAGGTCCATCATGAAGACCAAGCGTCACTTGGAAGAGGATATGGGTTTACCACCCACCGAGGCCCTGGAAAATGCGATCAGAATGCGCAAACAACTGTTTCAGGACATGCTGCCCGAAGAATATCCAGGCCTGGCCGACGATGATTAGAATAAACGGTTCAGAATGAACATGACCGAAGAAGGAACTCTCTGAAATGGCGACTTCTGATTGGACAAGAATACATCTAACGGCCAGGAACGAATAGGACAGATGCAAATGGCGGTCTCTGATTGGACAAGAGTCTTTCTTGAATTGTAAACATACCCAACGCGGCTCCCCCAGCGTGGGTATGTTATGATGGAGGGGAAAATAAACTATATGAAAAAAAACTTGTTGTTGTTGTTGTTCCCTCATGTGTCATCCTTGTTGTTGTTGTTTTCTCTCTCTCTCCGGTCTATATCATGGCGTCAAAACGTCTAGCAGGACCCATACAAGGACCAGTTTTCGACACTAGGTGACCACATCCCGACGGAATGGCCAGTTTTCGACACCGGATGTGCCGCCATCTTGAACATACGTGCCGCCATCTTGGATATGGCCCGTAATGCACCGGGTCAAAATACTCGCTTCTGATTGGCTGAGAGCTCTGTGACGGATTTGAAATACTCGCTTCTGATTGGACGAGAGCTCCGCATTGCGTCTGCGCATGCTCGCTTCTGATTGGCTGAGAGCTCTGTGACGGATTTGAAATACTCGCTTCTGATTGGACGAGAGCTCCGCATTGCGTCTGCGCATGCGCAGAATGATATTCCTACCGCACCATCTCGACCCCAAATACCTTCATGTACTGCCCGAAAATGACCACTTTCGCTACTACTCGTACCGATGACGTCACCGATGACGTCACAGATGATGAACGGATTGTAAAAAATTAACCCAGGAAGGGTGGTGGCGCGCGGACGTCGGCGTAAACATTTTAGGTACACCCCACCAATGAGCCACGCGTATATCGACTCTATTAATAGACGCAATCATTTAACATGGGAATTTGCTAGTGTGAATTTTCGTGCCAAATCAAGGGATTCTGGCGTAAGTGAGATGAGCATGCATGTACACGCGCCGTACACGCGACCCTTTTCAGGGCCAACGTCAATGTTATCTCAATACGTGCAATCATTTAACCAGTATGACAAAATTGCAAAATCTCAGGATTGTAAAATTAACACTTGTAAGAAACGCGGACGTCGGTGTAGACAGCTTGTAGACCACCAATCAGTGACGCGTATATCGACTCTAATGTTATTTCAATACATGCAATCATTTAACCTAGGAATTTGCTTAGTGTAAATGTGCCAAATCAATGGGATTCTGGTGGCCACCCTTTTCAGGGCCAACCTCAATGTTATTTCAATACGTGCAATCATTTAACCAGCGGGGTATTGACAAAAAAATAGCAAAATCTCAGGATTGTAAATTAACGCTTGTAAGAAACGCGGACGTCGGCGTAGACATCACGCGCTGTGTAGCTCGACTCTAATACTATTCATAGACACCCTCATTTAACGTGTGTGAATTTGGCGCAAAAAAAATGAAAGGGATTCTGGCGACACACAGTCAATACAAGCGATCCTTTTCAGGGCCAACTCCTGCCATGTTATGTCAATACATACAATCATTTAACCAGTGACAAATTTGGTGCAAAATCTCAGGATTGTAAAATTAACGCTTGTAAGAAACGCGGACGTCGGTGTAGACATCACGCGCTGTGTAGCTCGACTCTAATGCTATTCATAGACACCATCATTTAACGTTTGCTAGTACGAATTTCGTGCCAAATGAAGAGATTCTGGCGTAACCTAGGAAGAGTGGGGGATTTGGCCCATTAGGGACTCCCCTAGCTCCAAAACCGCTATTTCCATACCCTTGGGCCACCGCGCATGCGCAGAATGCCGATATTTCAACCCCACACCCAGCCCATCAGATGCCCCTTCACGAATGCTTCACATCGATACCTCACTCGACCCCACTGGACCAGTAGTCAATCTCCTAGCTCCAAAAAGGCTATTTTCATACCCTTTGGCCTCCGCGCATGCGCAGAATGCCGATAGTTCAACCCCGCGCCCAGCCCATCAGATGCCCCTTCACCTAACCTTCAATTTGATACCTCACTCGACCCCATCGGACCCTTAGGGGCTCCCCTAGCTCCAAAAAGGCTATTTTCATACCCTTCGGCCGCCGCGCATGCGCAGAATGACGATATTTCAACCCCACACCCAGCCCATTAGATGCTCCTTCACCTAACCTTCACTTTGATACCTCACTCGACCCCATCGGACCATTTTATCTAGGGACAACTTTTTCTCCGCGGAAGCTTTTTCCCGAGACCGAATCACCGCCAAAACCACGGCCAAACCGCATCACCGCGCATGAATACATTTTTTTTTTTTTTTTGCCGGAACTTTTTTTTGCCCGAACATGCCCGAACATGCCCGAACCACGCCGCCATCTTGCTTTACAACATGGCCGACAGCCGCCATCTTGCTTTACAACAGCACCGACAACACGAACATGCCCGAACATGCCCGAACCATGCCGCCATCTTGATTTACAACATGGACGCCAAAGTGCACCGAATGACCCCGTGACCCCCATCTTGATTTACAACATGGACGCAGTTGTGACGTCATTCTGAGGTCAATGACCGAACACGCCCGAACATGCCCGAACCACGCCGCCATCTTGCTTTACAACATGGAAGTGCACCGAATGACCCCGTGACCCCCATCTTGATTTACAACATGGACGCAGTTGTGACGTCATTCTGAGGTCAATGAGTGCTCGTACTAGTCAATATACTCTATCTATACTACTTAGGTGGCATTAGGACATGTTTTTGCCAATATCGAGGTTTATAGGTCACCTGAGTAGGTCAAATTTTCATCAAAGTAGGTCAGCTCAGAACTTGCTAGTAACAGTCCCCTAATGCAGGTTCATGCCAAAAATCAAGGTTCTAATGTCAACGGCTCTCCTTATTTTGCCTGAGAAAGGATTCAGATGGACTGACTGACTCACTCACTCATCATTTCGTAGGAATATACAAGCATCTAGTCCGTCATTCAATATTCCGCCGTCGTCTATTGAAGAATTTCCGCGCCCATAATCCAAAGACCTAATTCATATAATATTATTAGCGCCAAATTAAAAGGATAATGCATCCAAGAACCAGCAAATGATTCTTGGTGGATTTCACCGAAAACCAGTCCACTTTTTCTGTCATCTTCTGTCCCAACTGACAGAATAATATGCAATATGATATAAATTCTACAGAGATGAAGTGGTATGTAAATTATAGTAAGATAAAACTAATTAATGATTTCTAATAGATTACATATACCAGTATCATGTTATTCCGTCCAGCGAGACGGAAAAGTCGGAGTAAATGGACTGGTTCTCGGTGGAATACGCCTACTTGCATGATTTGTTTATCAGTCAGGCTTTTATTGTAGATGTTCATGAGAACATCTTGAATGATATGACGGGACTGAGAAGTATTAGATAAAATATTCAACAGCAATGATGTCATAGCCCTATCAGTTAATTTGATGGAATGAAAACTATGTAACCGTTATATTAAAGAAAGGGGCCAAACGACAAAAATATTAGTAGAATGCAAGTTCTTATTCAGCACACAAGTCTGTGAGGCCCGACGTCGACCAAGCGCTTCATTCACCGCCTTGTTAACTACAATCACAGGTAGGCTGTATGTACAGGGGCTTCCGGCACTGACAGCCAACCATCAGAATCTAACCAGATAGAGATAACAATGAAACACAACATACAATGGCGTGAAAAATATGCCGGCAAACTGAAAAGAAGTCACATGACCCCATAGCCCATATTATTACCACTAATACATCACAAGAACCAAAAAAGTCTCGCCTCATTTTTATAGAGAGATAAGTCTACATTTGATGGGCTATTAGGGCTATATGTTGTTTCCTTCACATTCAGTGACGGCGGAAATATCTTTCACTGCGTCATTTAGATAGCGACTATTCACAGCAAGAATACCGTCTACCGACAAAAAGTAACATGACCTCACAGACCAGTAATCTGATAATGCATTCCAAGAACCAGCAAATGATTCTTGGTGGATTTCACCGAAAACCAGTTCACATTTTTTGTCAACTTTTGTCTCAACTGAATAATATACAGTATTATATGAACACATCAACAAAAGTAAGTTCCCCCAGAAAGGTACTCTCATATTTTCATTTTCAATATTTTTTATTTTGTCGATTGCGATGAAACTTATCACACATCATCGGGCTGACCAAGCCGATATTGAGTATCTATGATTATTACTTAGGTCATTTCATGTCTGAATGAGCATGCGCAAAGTTAAGTCGGTCGCATTTCAAAAGTTACAAGAGAACTTTAGACACGATTTTTCAGTTACACGCTCACTTAATCACCAAATTGACACCGAAATAAGGAGTCACAGCGGTCAAAAATGGTTAATACCAGGTGTATTGGCCACGACACTATATCCCTTGTCGGTATCGCGCTCGCATCTTGTTTATAACCTTGGACATTTGTGGCATTCTCTCATTGGCCTGTTAGACCCCGAAAAATGATATTGTATCGCGATGAATACACGCGGTATTTACCATTGTTGACTGCTGTGACACTTTATTAACATGTCCGCTTTGTGATTAACTGACCTTGTGCCTGCGAAGAATTAAACCTTTCTGGCAACTTTTGAAATGCACTCGATTTGATCTTTGCACATGCTCATTCAGTCACGAAACGACCTACAAAATAACCATTGTTACCCAATATCGGCTTGGTCAGTCGGATGACATGTCCGAAATTTTATCGCAATCGAGCAAATACCTTGGGAAATATGAAGCTAAATTTTGGGAGAATCTTAATTTTGTTGAGGTCTTTAAAACGGTTGGGCTTTTAAACGATCGGTTGTCTGGAAGATGAGTATGGTGGCGATGCATCAGCACAAGGCGCAAAATCAATTGTGGAGCGGAACCACGCAGAAACATGATATTGGGACGACTGTATATTTTTGGGGATAGCAGGGAGTTCACTGATTAACAAGGGTCAGATCCGACATTCAATATTCAGTCGTCGTCCATAAAAGAATTTTCGCGTCAGTAATCGAAATACCTATTTCATATGATAGTTAGCACCGCAAATGTTAGATTTAACATCTAGAGGGTTGGAAGAGGGAAAGTATTTAGAAAGTGTTGTATTCACCACTTTTAAGTGTTAAATGCAACATTTTAAGCTGTTGCATCCAACACTTAAAAGTGGTGAAACAACACTTTCTAAATGCTTTCCCTCCTCCAATCCTCTAGATGTTAAATCTAAAATTTGCCTTTTAAGAGTGTATGAGGAGTAGCACTCAACAGTTTCCACTGATGTTAGCAAAGAACAAGAGTTTCTGTACACAAAATCCAAATCACTGACCATTGTTCTTTATCCAAATGAATTTTCAAGTTGTTTTCCAGAGTAGGCCTATGTATCTCAGTTTGTACCGAAACGATGTAAATAAGATTTTCGATACCTTGTGCTGTCTTCAGTGTTATATAGGGTGGATGGCGGCTGTCTGGTTCCATGTTGCTTCAAAGATTTATTCTTTGAACCAACAGAAACGCAACTTGGCTGGGTACTGCTTAGTTGGCTCGTCGTGATATGACCGAGATACTGTTGAAAGCGACGTTAAATCCTTTTCACTCACTCACTTACTCACTCACCCAGAGTGGGTTCTGCACATTGTTACTCTGACCAGGAGATTCCGTGATTCTCACTGCTTCATTTTTACAGTGAAAAAGTGACAGTCTTGGCGCAGAAAGAAAAAAAGTATTGACGTTGTGAAGATGAGTAGCAACATGACTGTGTTTCCCCAGAGACCGCAGCTATCTCCGTCAGCAACAACAATGATCTTTGTAAGCGCCAAATAGATACCAGGTGAGATGTTAATAAGATTTTTGATACCTGATCAGTGTTTCTGAAAGCTGTTCATTCAGGCTATAGGATTCAGGATTCATACCTAGAATTTTGTGAGATTACTAAACTGGAATTCCCTGAATTAATCTTCAATTTCCTCAACAATAACTTCTAAAGGAGATGGTATACGATACGATGGTGGTAGATGCCTGTTTTACTATTTTCTGAAATGAAATCGTCATATATTACACAGGATCTAGCAAATGCGAATATGTATACGCCATATATAGATTCCTCTGAATATTACTGTCTAGAAAGGGATAGTTTACGATGTCGAAATTGTAACCTTGACCCAATTAGATCAGGTCATATTGACATTGACCTAATTAAGCGCATTTCCATGGTCTTCAGAGGCATTAGGACATGTTTTTGCCAATTTCGAGGTTTATAGGTCACCTAATTAGGTCAGAAATTGAACCAGGAAGTAAGTCAGATTGACCTTGACCCAATTAGGGAAGGTTACACTGACATTGGCCTAATTAAGCGCATTTCCATGGTCTTAGGTGGCATTAGGACATGTTTTTGCCAATATCGAGGTTTATAGGTCACCTGAGTAGGTCAAATTTTCATCAAAGTAGGTCAGCTCAGAACTTGCTAGTAACAGTCCCCTAATGCAGGTTCATGCCAAAAATCAAGGTTCTAATGTCAACGGCTCTCCTTATTTTGCCTGAGAAAGGATTCAGATGGACTGACTGACTCACTCACTCATCATTTCGTAGGAATATACAAGCATCTAGTCCGTCATTCAATATTCCGCCGTCGTCTATTGAAGAATTTCCGCGCCCATAATCCAAAGACCTAATTCATATAATATTATTAGCGCCAAATTAAAAGGATAATGCATCCAAGAACCAGCAAATGATTCTTGGTGGATTTCACCGAAAACCAGTCCACTTTTTCTGTCATCTTCTGTCCCAACTGACAGAATAATATGCAATATGATATAAATTCTACAGAGATGAAGTGGTATGTAAATTATAGTAAGATAAAACTAATTAATGATTTCTAATAGATTACATATACCAGTATCATGTTATTCCGTCCAGCGAGACGGAAAAGTCGGAGTAAATGGACTGGTTCTCGGTGGAATACGCCTACTTGCATGATTTGTTTATCAGTCAGGCTTTTATTGTAGATGTTCATGAGAACATCTTGAATGATATGACGGGACTGAGAAGTATTAGATAAAATATTCAACAGCAATGATGTCATAGCCCTATCAGTTAATTTGATGGAATGAAAACTATGTAACCGTTATATTAAAGAAAGGGGCCAAACGACAAAAATATTAGTAGAATGCAAGTTCTTATTCAGCACACAAGTCTGTGAGGCCCGACGTCGACCAAGCGCTTCATTCACCGCCTTGTTAACTACAATCACAGGTAGGCTGTATGTACAGGGGCTTCCGGCACTGACAGCCAACCATCAGAATCTAACCAGATAGAGATAACAATGAAACACAACATACAATGGCGTGAAAAATATGCCGGCAAACTGAAAAGAAGTCACATGACCCCATAGCCCATATTATTACCACTAATACATCACAAGAACCAAAAAAGTCTCGCCTCATTTTTATAGAGAGATAAGTCTACATTTGATGGGCTATTAGGGCTATATGTTGTTTCCTTCACATTCAGTGACGGCGGAAATATCTTTCACTGCGTCATTTAGATAGCGACTATTCACAGCAAGAATACCGTCTACCGACAAAAAGTAACATGACCTCACAGACCAGTAATCTGATAATGCATTCCAAGAACCAGCAAATGATTCTTGGTGGATTTCACCGAAAACCAGTTCACATTTTTTGTCAACTTTTGTCTCAACTGAATAATATACAGTATTATATGAACACATCAACAAAAGTAAGTTCCCCCAGAAAGGTACTCTCATATTTTCATTTTCAATATTTTTTATTTTGTCGATTGCGATGAAACTTATCACACATCATCGGGCTGACCAAGCCGATATTGAGTATCTATGATTATTACTTAGGTCATTTCATGTCTGAATGAGCATGCGCAAAGTTAAGTCGGTCGCATTTCAAAAGTTACAAGAGAACTTTAGACACGATTTTTCAGTTACACGCTCACTTAATCACCAAATTGACACCGAAATAAGGAGTCACAGCGGTCACAAATGGTTAATACCAGGTGTATTGGCCACGACACTATATCCCTTGTCGGTATCGCGCTCGCATCTTGTTTATAACCTTGGACATTTGTGGCATTCTCTCATTGGCCTGTTAGACCCCGAAAAATGATATTGTATCGCGATGAATACACGCGGTATTTACCATTGTTGACTGCTGTGACACTTTATTAACATGTCCGCTTTGTGATTAACTGACCTTGTGCCTGCGAAGAATTAAACCTTTCTGGCAACTTTTGAAATGCACTCGATTTGATCTTTGCACATGCTCATTCAGTCACGAAACGACCTACAAAATAACCATTGTTACCCAATATCGGCTTGGTCAGTCGGATGACATGTCCGAAATTTTATCGCAATCGAGCAAATACCTTGGGAAATATGAAGCTAAATTTTGGGAGAATCTTAATTTTGTTGAGGTCTTTAAAACGGTTGGGCTTTTAAACGATCGGTTGTCTGGAAGATGAGTATGGTGGCGATGCATCAGCACAAGGCGCAAAATCAATTGTGGAGCGGAACCACGCAGAAACATGATATTGGGACGACTGTATATTTTTGGGGATAGCAGGGAGTTCACTGATTAACAAGGGTCAGATCCGACATTCAATATTCAGTCGTCGTCCATAAAAGAATTTTCGCGTCAGTAATCGAAATACCTATTTCATATGATAGTTAGCACCGCAAATGTTAGATTTAACATCTAGAGGGTTGGAAGAGGGAAAGTATTTAGAAAGTGTTGTATTCACCACTTTTAAGTGTTAAATGCAACATTTTAAGCTGTTGCATCCAACACTTAAAAGTGGTGAAACAACACTTTCTAAATGCTTTCCCTCCTCCAATCCTCTAGATGTTAAATCTAAAATTTGCCTTTTAAGAGTGTATGAGGAGTAGCACTCAACAGTTTCCACTGATGTTAGCAAAGAACAAGAGTTTCTGTACACAAAATCCAAATCACTGACCATTGTTCTTTATCCAAATGAATTTTCAAGTTGTTTTCCAGAGTAGGCCTATGTATCTCAGTTTGTACCGAAACGATGTAAATAAGATTTTCGATACCTTGTGCTGTCTTCAGTGTTATATAGGGTGGATGGCGGCTGTCTGGTTCCATGTTGCTTCAAAGATTTATTCTTTGAACCAACAGAAACGCAACTTGGCTGGGTACTGCTTAGTTGGCTCGTCGTGATATGACCGAGATACTGTTGAAAGCGACGTTAAATCCTTTTCACTCACTCACTTACTCACTCACCCAGAGTGGGTTCTGCACATTGTTACTCTGACCAGGAGATTCCGTGATTCTCACTGCTTCATTTTTACAGTGAAAAAGTGACAGTCTTGGCGCAGAAAGAAAAAAAGTATTGACGTTGTGAAGATGAGTAGCAACATGACTGTGTTTCCCCAGAGACCGCAGCTATCTCCGTCAGCAACAACAATGATCTTTGTAAGCGCCAAATAGATACCAGGTGAGATGTTAATAAGATTTTTGATACCTGATCAGTGTTTCTGAAAGCTGTTCATTCAGGCTATAGGATTCAGGATTCATACCTAGAATTTTGTGAGATTACTAAACTGGAATTCCCTGAATTAATCTTCAATTTCCTCAACAATAACTTCTAAAGGAGATGGTATACGATACGATGGTGGTAGATGCCTGTTTTACTATTTTCTGAAATGAAATCGTCATATATTACACAGGATCTAGCAAATGCGAATATGTATACGCCATATATAGATTCCTCTGAATATTACTGTCTAGAAAGGGATAGTTTACGATGTCGAAATTGTAACCTTGACCCAATTAGATCAGGTCATATTGACATTGACCTAATTAAGCGCATTTCCATGGTCTTCAGAGGCATTAGGACATGTTTTTGCCAATTTCGAGGTTTATAGGTCACCTAATTAGGTCAGAAATTGAATCAGGAAGTAAGTCAGATTGACCTTGACCCAATTAGGGAAGGTTACACTGACATTGGCCTAATTAAGCGCATTTCCATGGTCTTAGGTGGCATTAGGACATGTTTTTGCCAATATCGAGGTTTATAGGTCACCTGAGTAGGTCAAATTTTCATCAAAGTAGGTCAGCTCAGAACTTGCTAGTAACAGTCCCCTAATGCAGGTTCATGCCAAAAATCAAGGTTCTAATGTCAACGGCTCTCCTTATTTTGCCTGAGAAAGGATTCAGATGGACTGACTGACTCACTCACTCATCATTTCGTAGGAATATACAAGCATCTAGTCCGTCATTCAATATTCCGCCGTCGTCTATTGAAGAATTTCCGCGCCCATAATCCAAAGACCTAATTCATATAATATTATTAGCGCCAAATTAAAAGGATAATGCATCCAAGAACCAGCAAATGATTCTTGGTGGATTTCACCGAAAACCAGTCCACTTTTTCTGTCATCTTCTGTCCCAACTGACAGAATAATATGCAATATGATATAAATTCTACAGAGATGAAGTGGTATGTAAATTATAGTAAGATAAAACTAATTAATGATTTCTAATAGATTACATATACCAGTATCATGTTATTCCGTCCAGCGAGACGGAAAAGTCGGAGTAAATGGACTGGTTCTCGGTGGAATACGCCTACTTGCATGATTTGTTTATCAGTCAGGCTTTTATTGTAGATGTTCATGAGAACATATTGAATGATATGACCGGACTGAGAAGTATTAGATAAAATATTCAACAGCAATGATGTCATAGCCCTATCAGTTCATTTGATGGAATGAAAACTATGTAACCGTTATATTAAAGAAAGGGGCCAAACGACAACAATATTAGTAGAATGCAAGTTCTTATTCAGCACACAAGTCTGTGAGGCCCGACGTCGACCAAGCGCTTCATTCACCGCCTTGTTAACTACAATCACAGGTAGGCTGTATGTACAGGGGCTTCCGGCACTGACAGCCAACCATCAGAATCTAACC
>JAVTVY010030280.1:0-11876 GCA_036873755.1 Hanleya hanleyi | reverse complement strand
CGCTTCGCATCCTGACTTCGCTACTTCGCATCCTGCCTTCGCGACTTCGCATCCTGATTTGGCGCTTCGCATCCTGACTTCGCGCTTCGCATCGTGCCTTCGAACTTCGCATCCTGCCTTCGCATCCTGACTTCGCGCTTCGCATCCTGCCTTCGTTCTTCGCATCCTGGCTTCGCCACTTCGCATCCTGCCTTCGCGACTTCGCATCTTGCCTTCGTTTGTCGGCTCAGATTCATAACACAATACAGCGATGTCCCTTCTCGGCCATCATACTTCTGGGATCGTATTGTGCATGAAGCTATCAATACACACGCTGCAGCGATCGAGGACGCCGGACAGGTGTCCCATGTATATTTTTCTCGTGTCGCATCATATCGTAACGTCTGGTGACGTGCGTTCACACTCAGAACAAGCATAAGACATGTTGACGGTTGAACGTCGACTGTGCGTGTTTTGGGAATACACTTGCTTTCATAGACAGTAAGGCACGCCAACGTCCATCGTACGCCTTAACGCCCTATCTGTACGCCTTAACACCCATCTCAACGCCTTAGCACACATCAGAATAATTTTACTTCCTCCGTTGCTGTGATAACAACAACCAGCAATAATCTTCAATTGCCCCTACAATGCATATTAGGAATCAGGGTTACAAACCGGTCTCGTTTTGGTAGGATCATGCGCAATCTGATGTTTTGATTTCGCATCCTGACGTCGCGCTTCGCATTGTTTTGACTTCGCATCCTGACTTCGCGCTTCGCATTGTTTTGATTTCGCATCCTGACTTCGCGCTTTGCATTGTTTTGATTTCGCATCCTGACTTCACGCTTCGCATTGTTTTGATTTCGCATCTTGACTTCGCGCTTCGCATCCTGACTTCGCATCCTGACTTCGCGCTTCGCATCCTGCCTTCGCATCCTGACTTCGCGCTCCGCTTCCAGTATTTGCATTGTGTTGTTTTGATTTCGCATCCTGACTTCGCGCTTCGCATCCTGGCTTCGCCACTTCGCATCCTGGCTTCGCGCTTCGCATTGTTTTGATTTCGCATCCTGACTTCGCGCTTCATGTTTTGATTTCGCATCCTGACCTCCCGCTTCGCATCCTGACTTCGCGCTTCGCATCCTGCCTTCACATCCTGATTTCGCGCTCCGCTTCCAGTCTTTGCATTGATTTGTTTTGATTTCTCATCCTGACTCCGCGCTTCGCATCCTGCCTTCGCCACTTCGCATCTTGGCTTCGCCACTTCGCATACTGGCTTTGCGCTTCGTATTGTTTTGATTTCGCATCCTCACATCGCGCTCCGCATTGTTTTGATTTCGCATCCTGACTTCGCGCTTCGCATCCTGACTTCGCATCCTGACTTCGCGCTTCGCATCCTGCCTTCGCATCCTGACTTCGCGCTCCGCTTCCAGTCCAGCATTGTTCTGTTTTGATTTCGCATCCTGCCTTCGCGCTTCGCATCCTGGCTTCGCCACTTTGCATCCTGGCTTCGCCTCTTCGCATCCTGGCTTCGCGCTTCGCATTGTTTTGATTTCGCATCCTGACTTCGCGCTTTATATTTTGATTTCGCATCCTGACTTCGCGCTTTATATTTTGATTTCGCATCCTGACTTCGCGCTTCGCATCCTGACTTCGCTACTTCGCATCCTGCCTTCGCGACTTCGCATCCTGACTTGGCGCTTCGCATCCTGACTTCGCGCTTCGCATCGTGCCTTCGAACTTCGCATCCTGCCTTCACATCCTGACTTCGCGCTTCGCATCCTGCCTTCGTTCTTCGCATCCTGGCTCCGCCACTTCGCATCCTGCCTTCGCGACTTCGCATCTTGCCTTCGTTTGTCGGTTCAGATTCATAACACAATACAGCGATGTCCCTTCTCGGCCATCATACTTCTGGGATGGTATTGTGCATGAAGCTATCAATACACACGCTGCAGCGATCGAGGACGCCGGACAGGTGTCCCATGTATATTTTTCTCGTGTCGCATCATATCGTAACGTCTGGTGACGTGCGTTCACACTCAGAACAAGCATAAGACATGTTGACGGTTGAACGTCGACTGTGCGTGTTTTGGGAATACACTTGCTTTCATAGACAGTAAGGCACGCCAAAGTCCATCGTACGCCTTAACGGCCTATCTGTACGCCTTAACACCCATCTCAACGCATCAGCACACTTTCTTAACGCTTTAAAGTCGTTTAATGATGCATTCGAACAAATAATTATTTTGTGCTATTGCTCTGACATACGCCGCTTTCCAGTTCATGCCCAAGGTTTTCAACCCGACCAAATAGCTTCCTTCACTTCCCCAAAATGCTCACTTTCGCTACTACTCGTCCTGATGACGTCACCGATGACGTCACAGATGCTGTGAACAGCCCTCAAATCGGGATCTTCATCCCGAGAGCTACAAAATGACACCACCCACGACATATTCGACCCAATAGTGGTCCATCTCTGCCCCAAACACACCCCAAGGCACCCCAAAATGACCACTTCCGCTACTACTCGTACTGATGAGGTCACCGATGACGTCACAGATGACATGACAGATGACATGGACATCCCTCAAATCGGAGTCTACACCCCGAGAGCTACAAGATGACACCCCACATGACGCATTCGAACCAAGGATGGTGCATTTCTACCCCAAATACTTTCCTTCACTTCCCCAAAATGCTCACTTTCGCTACTAATCCTATTGATGACGTAATCGATGACGTCACAGATGCTGTGGACATCCCTCAAATCGTGGTCTAGACCACAAAAGCTACAAAATTGCACCTCACACGACGCATTCGGACCAAGGATGGTCCCTCTATACCCCAAACACACTCCCACGCACCCCCAAAATGGCCACTTTACTTACTACACCCAACTGCGCATGCACAGATTGACGCGACTTGCAATAAAAACACGCCATTCTGACTCTACCCCACAAAAGCTTCACTTTGACACCTCCCACGAGCCATTTGGACCCATAGTTGTCCATCTCTACCCCAAACACACCCCCACGCACACCCCAAAATGCCTACTTTCTATACTACGACCAGACTGCTCATGCGCAGAATATTGAAAACGGAGGATACGTTAGTCCAGTCGGATGCTCCTCCATGAGAGCTTCAAAATAAGACCTCATACGACACCATCGGACCACTAGGAGCTCACCTAGACCCCAAAACGTCCACTCAGTATGGACCTGTCCCCCATAGCCAGTATGGGCTTATGGGCCTATATACAGACCTACCCGGTACTTTTCACGGCTTAACTTCGGGACCCCTCCCATCGTGTTCTACATGGTGAGACGTGAAAAACAAGACCAAACAACCCATATCGCAATGAACATGTGTGAATTTCCCAGTATGGACCTATGCCCCCATAGCCAGTGTGGGCATATGGGTCTATATACAGACCTACCCGGTACTTTCCCAAAAAAAATCACCGCTTTAGGCACGGGAGCCTTCCCATTGTGTTTTTCGTGGCGCGACGTAAAAACAAGACCAAACAACCCATAGTAAAATGTAAAAAAAAATGACCCCCCCAATACAGGCATTTTTCCCGTAGTTTGTATAATACAGGCCCCTATTGTAGACCACGTATTTGGGACTACTTTCTGTCCGCGGGGGCAGACCGCATCACCGCCAGACCGCAGAAGAATACATGCCCCATGCAGTTACCGGCCACGTGACCTCCACATGACCTTCACAAGATGCACTAATTTTTTAAATGACAGGAAGGGAAATAACTCTGTTTTTGAAAATGAGGGTTCCTCACTGGCCATTTAACATGGGCAAACAGATGGTGATATTCGGGTAATATTTTGGGTACCCCCGAAAATGCACGTGAATCGGGTTTTTATATACTACTTAGATTCGCAAAACATGTTTCCAGTTTTTTGATTGAGAAAGAGAGAATATATTGTCTAAATAGAACAGTTATAATCTCAGCTAAATTGCGTAGATTCGCAATTGATAATCTCAACATGGTAGCGTAAATTCGCAAAAAAAAAATTCCTGGAAAATCTGTCAAAGAATGGTAATCCTGGGGCAAAATATCTCTAAGCGGCCGGGATTATGTGGTAGATTTATTCCACTGTCTTAAACACAAAAAGAAAACATGCATGCGGCTGGAAAACAACCCTTGCTGCAGATTTCACCCGAAGTTGGGGAAATTTGAAAGTTGGGGAGAGTGAACACACAGTGTGCCGAAAAATCATTCAAATGGCTTGGACAGTTTAAGCGTAAAGTCAGAAGAATGACGCAGTTTAAATTTCGATTTTTCCTTTGGTGTGTTGTCGGCAAAAGAAATGCATATTTGGAAAGAAGTAAATGAAATTTAGCGCTACTGACAAATGGAGGAAAGGGATATGGAGGAGAAGTTCATATATGCTGAAGAACCTTACATAAAAGGGAATAAAGTATTTGTAGTATTTTAGACCGTGTTTTTCTTGCTTTTAAGGAGTTCTTATCGTTGTATTCTGCATCTTCTGAGTTTGCTAAGCCTGTCTGTTCAGTGACCCGTGACTTCAGCCGAGTAGCAAGGAGTGTATTTTCACTTTGCCCTATCTTTTAACCTTGAAGAAGATAGCATAGATGCGAAGAAAAGATTTTCGATTTCAAAACATACAATATACTAATTATAAAGGTGGTAAGCTCAATATTTCAACATGTATTATACCCTTTTCAAGACTGAACATATTTACAAAGTCCATCGGTATTGATAGAAATGCTATAGTGAATACCATTTAGAAGGTAGGCAGCGTTTATAACATACCATTTGGTGGGAAGCGTTGTGAACACACCTCGTAGCTTACACAATCGTTTTTCTCCTTGAGGAAGTTATAATACAAATCTAAGCTGAATTCCGTACATTTGTTAAACCAAGAAATGCTATAGAATGAATGGGGGATATAATTAAACGATGCATTGCGCTGCTTAGATTTCAAGTTTGTATTAGATAATATATGATAAGTTTCACAAATAAAAGATGGGAAAATTTTATGCTACCTAGATGATAATATGAAATGCGATTGTATGCAATTTAGCTGATATAACTTGGCAATTAGACAATATATTCCTGGTCCAGGAAAATGACCGGGCGAGTAGTATAGTCTACCCGATCTGAGCCAACTTGACCTCAGAAATTTGCATATTTTGTGGAGGTCACACAGCCAATGAGAAGCGAGTATTTTGACCTCTGACCAAAAAGCTACCTCCAGCACAGGAGAGTTCCAAATTTGCATATCACGTGCCCCAGGTCAAAGATGTATTCCTCCGCGGTGATGCGGTCATGTCTGGCGGTGATTCGGTCCCGCTTCCGCGGAGAAAAAGTAGTCCCTAGATAAAATGGTCCAATGGGGTCGAGTGAGGTATCAAAGTGAAGCTTATGTGAAGGTGCATCTAATGGGCTGGGTGTGGGGTGGTCAAAATGGCGGCGTGTGGGGTGGTCAAAATGGCGGCGTGTGGGGTGGTCAAAATGGCGGCGCAAGGGAGCAAACGAGGCGGTGGGGAGGTCACGGTGAGAAAAAACCCTCACATTACCCTAAAAAAACCCTCTAAGCCATATAATAATAATAATATGAGGTATCAAAGTGAAGCCTAGGTGAAGGGGCATCTGACTGGACTAGTGGGTTTGACATAGCGTCATTCTCCGCATGCGCATAGACGTTTTGGGATGTAGGGGAGCCCCTAATGGTCCAATGGGGTCGAGTGAGGTATCCAAGTGAAGCCTAGGTGAAGGGGCATCTGATGGGTTGGGTGTGCGGTAGGAATATCATTCTGCGCATGCGCAGAAGCAATGCGGAGCTCTCGTCCAGTCAGAAGCGAGTATTTCAAATCCGCCACGGAGCTCTCGTCCAATCAGAAGCGAGTATTTTGACCCGGTGCATTATGGGACATATCCAAGATGGCGGCACGTATGTTCAAGATGGCGGCACATCCGGTGTCGAAAACTGGCCATTGCTGTCGGGATGTGGTCACCTAGTGTCGAAAATCGGACCTGGGTCCCGCTCTACGTTTTGGAGCTAGGGGAGCCACGAATGGTCCAATGGGGTCGAGTGAGGTATCAAAGTGAAGCATTCGTGAAGGGGCATCTGATGGGCTGGGTGTGGGGTTGAACTATCGGGATTCTGCACATGCGCAGTCTGGCCGTAGTATAGAAATAGACGTGTTGGGGTGTAGGTGGGCCCCTAGTGGGTCGATGGGATCGAGTGAGGTATCCATGTGAAGCCTAGGTGAGGGAGTTACACTAGGGTGTCGTGTCCATTCTGCTGCGCAGGTCACGTGGGGGTTGTGACGTCACTTCCGGGTTTTTCACTAAAAAACTACCTCCAAACATAGAAGAGTTCCTAATGTTTCCTCTTAGACGTCCGTATGTTCAACCCTCCGGGGTGTTCCCCCGCCCCGGCGCCCCGCAGCGCGCGCGCGCGAGTTCTCCGGCAGTGCGCGTCATCCCCGGCAGTGCCCGCGCGCGCGGGTCAAAAGGTCACCTCCAGGTCAGACGGTCCAATGTCCAATGAGACAATGTTGCGGCATCGCTATAGTCAGAGCTTGAACCCCAAAAAGGGGATTGTAAATGAACCTGGGAAAGATGGGCAGTTCCATTTGGACCAATCAGCGGTCGAGAAAAAGAGCCAATCAGCGGTCGAGAAAAAGAACCAATCAGCGGTCGAACAATCAGCCAATCGAATTGGGGTACTCACGGTGTGCTTTCGCTGACGTCCGCGCCTACATCTGGGTTCTTGTACACCCGGGTAATGTTTTTCTGGACATGGATGGGTTAGCTTTGGCTCCATTCTAGGCCACTGATTGGCTAATACGGTGTTCAAAGCCACTTTCATGCATTATGCTCATAGAACTTATAGTCATAATCTATACGTGTTGGACGAGTCTCTTCACTCACCGTATACACGTACCTCAATGAAATGCCCGCTCCAAACCTAGACCAGAAACACGTACTTGGTCTGTAGGCTGATTTCATTGGCTCTCTATTTTTACTATAGTGCTCTTGCATTCTAACCTTGATGGCTTACCTAGAACTTATAGTCATCAACATAATCTATACGTGTTGGACGAGTCTCTTCACTCACCGTATACACGTACCTCAATGAAATGCCCGCTCCAAACCTAGACCAAAAACACGTACTTGGTCTGTGGGCTGATTTCATTGGCTCTCTATTTTTACTATAGTGCTCTTGCATTCTAACCTTGATGGGTTACATTTTGGCCCCATCCTATACCACTGATTTCAGTTTGACTGAATCTCCATATTGGGCATTGATGCATTAGGAATAAAACACACAAGACAGGGTTTTTGGTGAGATCTCATTTTTTTTATTCAGTGAACAACAACAACGTGAGAACAACCACGTGAAAACTGAAGCCCAGAACAAGGGGCTTGTAATTAATTGAAGCCCAGAACAAGGGGCTTGCACATTGAAGCCCAGAACAAGGGGCTTGTAAACTTAAGCCCAGAACAAGGGGCTTGTAATTAACTTAAGCCCAGAACGGGGCTTGTACATTGAAATGATGGGCGGCCCAGTCATAGACGAGTACATCGCGGTCCTCGGCCTTGGGGTACTCGTCAAACATCTGTACGATGGTAGATAAGGGTCTTCCCCGGCATCGATGGTACAGGTAAAACAAGCAATATTGTCCGCACACGCCACTGGTCAGGCTTTGCAACGTTTGACTGTTCCAACACCACGTCTCTGTGCCTTGATCCATGAAGTCTGTTAAATCGGGATGGAGGGTGGCAGGCCGTACGGGTCAAAGTATTCGCCCTGCTGTTCTGTCAAGTACACGGCCACCCAGTGTTCACCGGGCCGATCCATCGGGTCCGTGTTGAGAACGTAAGCAGCAGGATACATACGGTCTAATGGAACACATCTCGGGCGAACACCCCTTGAAAGACCATACGTGTCTCTGGGTCATTCTCCAGCACGGTGGTTATCTGGTCTGTATCCATGTTAGGTGGAGAAGTCACACAGGACGTTGCGCGCCTTGTCCACTTGAATGATGTTGTCAAACTCGGCGTAGCAGATCACATTGACGGTGGTCGCCAGGGCTCGTGCAAAGTGGATTTCCAACCGTAAGTTGCCTTGCTTGGCCAGGGCCAGCTGATGGTCGTTCTCTAAGGTGGGGGTCAGATCGAAACAGAACAACGTGTATCCGTTCGCGTAGTCCTCCCGACTGATCATATTCCCTTCGTCCTGGTTTATTTGACCGGTGGCTGTAAACAGGCTCTGATAGGCTCGAATGAAATTCCTCCGCCCAAAGTTCGGTGTTAAGGCCGTGGCTGGCACCTGTTGTCCATCCACATGCAGGGCCACAAAATTGATGCCGAAATGTTGAAAGTCAAACGGATTCTCTGGGTAGGCTCCGCTGAAACTGGTATTTTCCACACAGGCCAGGATCAATCGCTTGGGTAGTTCCCCCAGGAACAGGTTTTCTTTGTTGGCGCCCATATTTCCAGCAGGCACAGAGAACACTTTGGTTTGTACACGTCGGATAGGGTACTGGGCTGGTTTTGTTTCCAAGGCTTTCATGTGTCCCAATTGAACGGCTGGATTCGGTTTCACTTTTCGGACATACAGGACTGCGTCTTGGATGACAATCTTATAGTCCGCTGCATGCCCCTCTACGTTAGTGGCCATCAAGGCGAAGGTCGGAGGCGCCCGTATCAGTCGGATTTTGATGGGGATCTTGTTCAAGAGGTACCGGTCTTGCATGAACATGTCTGCGTGCAGTCGACCCATCATATCCACCGAGGCACTGTTCGCAGTGAAAGCCTTCCGTTTGTTATATCCCCCATTGTCCGCCGTGTCCATGTGCTCGGGCGTGTCCTTGTAGAATAAAGCGGTTGTCAGCTGAGATTTTTAGCCTCTCGGCCATACGACAACAGTGTCTCGATGTAGGCTCGATAGGGGTACGTGTTGGTGGAGTCACTGATGAGTTTGTCGCTGAGAAAAATATCCACCTGCTGAAACATCGAGTGCAGCCAGAGATTCGTCGGGCCCACCGTTGCTTGGTCAGCGATTCTTTTTTTTTTTTTATATATATTTTTATTCAGGTTAGCACCATTCAGCAAAAGTGTATACATCATATTTTGCGCCACATTCGCCGTAGATATAATTATTTCATTTTCTTATGAACGTGGCAGTTATAATCAGAAAGGCATTAAACCTGTTTTACTGTATATATAAATATAAATAACTGTAATAAAATGAATTGACACTGGACATTAGGAGCACATTACCTATACATGGTGGAGAGTTCAGGGAGTACATACTGTGTATCTGTTGTACAGAACTAAAGTAGCAGTGCATTGAAACTGGACCACCTGACTTGGAAGATATCGTGCTGACATTCTATATAGTAGCCAACTTTTTCCGTTTCATAATATTTTACTAAAATTTTCTTAAAGATTTCAATTTTTGGCACGGTCTTCTTCAACTTACTGTGATATATATGCCGTTTTGCTAGCAGCAAAATGGTATTAAATGCTTTGTCGTTGTAAAGACCTCCAAAAAGTATTAATTTGCAGCTTGTGTTAACTATAACAATATTTTCAGCCTTGTCTGATATCCACTGAAAAAGAGCGTGCCAAAATTCTTTCGTTACTGGACAATCAAAAAATATATGAGTGAGCGTTTCTCTTTCAATGTTACAGAAATCGCACAAATCCGAATCGACTATATGTATTTTCTGAAGGAAAGTGTTTGTGGCCAGGATCCGGTTTGTTAAACGATACTGAAACCACCTAAGAGCCACATCTTTCGTGCATTTAAATGGCATGGAGTGAATTTTTTTCCATTCTTGCTCACCGATATTTAAAATAGCCTCCCATTTATTTTCCCGGTTTGATTTTGAGTATTTGGATGTTACAAGTGTTCCGTAAAAAGGCTTAGTTCCTTTGTCGAATTTTGTTAGAATTTCAATGAAGTAGGGCATAATTGGGTAGGCCAATTTAGATACAGGTCCGAAGGGTTCCAAGAAATGTTTTACTACCGTTTTGATTCCTGCGTATAGTTTAGGAAGTTTATTTTTATATCATACGATTTTTCTAGTTCCTGTAATGTGCAGAAAGTTCCGTTCGAGTCGAAGAGGTCATTAACGTAGCGTATTCCACTAAAGTACCAGGTTTTATAGAACACTGGTTGATGACCAACCTTCAGATTGTCATTGAACCATATATATTGTGACATAGCTTGAGCTATATTATTCACCTTAAGTTGTTTCATAAATTCATTCCAGGCCAAAAATACATCTTTCCAAAAAGCGTTTTTGACGGACTTGCTCAATGTTTCCATTTGCCCAGGGCCGCATTCTTCTAAGTGGTATGGAATATTCAAAATGTAGTATAGAAGATGCCTACTAGGGGATGACCGTTGCACAATTCTCCGGAAACAAGTAATTTTAACGGATTTAATAAAGCTATCTAAATCTACCATTTTAACTCCTCCCTTATCATAGTCTTGCGAAAATTGTTTCCTGCTTACCTTATCATTCCCTCTCCAAATGAATTTATACAATATATTTTTTATCTTGGTAAGTATGTTTTGGGGAGGGTTTGGCAGCGTAAACAGCAAGTGATTTAATTTTGGAATAGCTAATGTTTTTACTATTACGACTTTACCCAGAACTGTTAATGAACGTTGCGACCAACTTCCTAATAAGTGTTGTATCTCTTTTAGCTTTTCAGTATAATTAATTTCTATCATACCCATAGTGAATGTTACCCCAAGCGTTTTGAAGGAATTTTGAGACCAGTCTAAGTTGCGTTCCCAAAAAGATTTATCGGGTGGCTTTTTCTTCCGTCCAAGACAGAAGATCTTAGTTTTATCCTTATTGACTTTCAGACCCGACAGCCTACCGTACCACTCGAGTGTTTCTAAACAGGCTTTGAGTGAGGCGTCTGACCCATCTAAAAAGAGGGTAGTATCATCCGCAAATTGAGAAATTTTATATTCTTTATCACCAATTTTAATTCCTTTTATTTGTTCATTCTCACGAACGAGTAAGGCTAGAATTTCAGCACATAAAATAAACAAATAGGGAGAGAGCGGATCTCCTTGTCTACATCCCCGTCCAATTTGGAAGGTATCCGATAGAAAACCGCACTGTTGTACAGAGGAAAATATATTGTTATAAAAAGTGTCTACCCACTGGCAAATGGAGGGCCCAAAATTGAATAACTTCAGAGTTTGTCTTAGAAAATTCCAGGATATAGTGTCGAAAGCTTTTTCAAAGTCTATTAGTAACAAACAGCCAGGAATTTCACTTCTCTTTGTGATATCCATTATATCAAATATCAACCTTATGTTGTCCCCAATGAACCTACCCTTCACGAATCCACTTTGATCATTGTGTACAATTTTGTCTAGATATTTCTTAATTCTCTCGGCAATACAGGCGGACGCAATCTTATATTGCACATTGAGGAGTGTTATAGGTCTCCAGTTCTTCAAAAATTGCTTAGGCTTGTCCCCCTTTGGAAGACACGTTATTAACCCATGCCTTTGTGTAATAGACATCCCTTGTATATTGAAACCATAGTTTAAACTGGCTATCAAGAAGAAACTGATGTCTCTCCAGAACCAGGTGAACCCATCCGTTCCCGGGCTTTTATTGTTTTTAGTTCTTTTCAAAGCTACGAGAACTTCTGTGGGGGTTAACAGTCCTTCGAGGGATTGACTTTCTATGTCAGAAAGTTTGTTGAAAGTTCTAAAATTTAAATCTTCTAACCCTAAATTTTCGTTGTCTTGTGCTTGGTACAATTTACCATAGAACTGTTTTACCTCAGCAAGGATCTCTTGTTGGTTCGTAATTTCGCGGTTTTCGGTCTGTATTCTAGGGATAGTTTTATTGGTGAAGTTGCG
>JAVTVY010030279.1:0-13501 GCA_036873755.1 Hanleya hanleyi | reverse complement strand
TGCACAATCATTAGGTCTCTCTAATCCATGCACAATCATTAGGTCTCTCTAATCCATGCACAATCATTAGGTCTCTCTAATCCATACACAATCATTAGGTCTCTCCAATCCATGCACAATCATTAGGTCTCTCTAATCCATGCACAAAATGCAATAATGAAGATATGAAAGGCAAGTGCATCTTAGTATATATCCACTGATTGTTTTACAAATATTGAACTCAACACACTGATCCAAGATGTTTTATGTTCACTTCAATATTCGTTTCAGAAGCGATGCCTCTATATTTTCACAGTTATAAAAACCACTATTCAGCATGTTTACAACAACTTACCTGTAGGTTAAGGTAGCCTGTAACGGCAGACTCTCTTAAACAGGTTGGCATCGCTGAAAACTTACAGCAATAGTGACCAAACAAAGGGAGCTCACTGCCAGCCTCTGAGAAATGACAATAGAACATAGTTTTTCAAAGGTATTGGTCTGAACAGAATTCAGCAAGCACTGGGCAAAACATACGTTCCCATAATGTATTACAAGAACAGTGGGATGACATTACAGGGTTGAAAATTCTCATGGTAGCAACTTTCTTGAAGCAGACCATACATGTATCTTCTATATTACTGAGAGACAATCTTTGCACATGAATAGAGGAAAATGTGGACAATTTCGAAATACAATGTAAAGGGTAGAATCTGATAAAATATCTAGCTTTCAAATATATTGAACACATTTATGGGTTTTATAACTACAGGCAATATTCTTCTTTAAAAATAAATGAAGCACGGCGAGTTTTGAAATGAATAATGCAGATAATGAATGGCTACTAAGAGATTTTTAGCAATAAAAAAAAAAGGAGTACAACAGGATAAGAGAGGACTTTTGAGCAACTCGACTCACCGGAGACACTTTCTAGTATGAGATCATATGTTCTGATACAGTTATCTACATCAGCTAATGTTAGACAGCCTGTAGCCATTAGCTCAAATCTGGGACCCCTGATAACAAATAGGAAAGATACAGGTCAATTACATATTCGACATCATTGTTCAGAGAAAAAATGGCCAAGAGTATTATCAAATAGTTTGGCCAAGAATAAAATCAAATAGTTAACTAATCAAGAATGGCCAAGAGTAATATCAAATATTTTACTAATCAACATTTCTGACGCTCTGATCCTACCCATTTATATAGAGAACAAAACTTCAGCTTCATATTCCAAATTGGTCTGAACAAGGAACAACATTAAGCAGAATCTTTTTAGATACAGAGGGCATGGCAATCTGATATAGCGATACATCAGTGTAATTCAGATGAATGAATAGAGGAAATATTTTCAATGACAACATGTTACAGAGAAATATAATATGTAAATATCATATAGTTGTATTGTCTTACTTATAAAATATACTTACAAGACCATATTTCCTATAATATCAGCATCATCCTTCTGAAAGACAAAGGCAACGAAAGAGCTTCAAATATCACGTTCAACCATGTGAGAAGAATACTTAATAAATATATCCCACTCTGATATCATCTATTAATATATTCAAGTACATTCCAAAGCAGCTCCTGGGTATCACCAGAGACAGGCCAGGGGATTCCTGGGTACCACCAGAGATAGGCCAGGGGATTCCTGGGTACCACCAGAGATAGGCCAGGGGATTCTGCCTGGGTACCACCAGAGATAGACCAGGGGATTCTGCCTGGGTACCACCAGAGATAGACCAGGGGATTCTGCCTGGGTACCACCAGAGATAGACCAGGGGATTCTGCCTGGGTACCACCAGAGATAGACCAGGGGATTCCTGGGTACCACCAGATATAGGCCAGGGGATTCCTGGGTACCACCAGAGATAGGCCAGGGGATTCCTGGGTACCACCAGAGATAGGCCAGGGGATTCCTGGGTACCACCAGGGATAGGCCAGGGGATTCCTGGGTACCACCAGAGATAGGCCAGGGGATTCCTGGGTACCACCAGAGATAGGCCAGGGGATTCCTGGGTACCACCAGAGATAGGCCAGGGGATTCCTGGGTACCACCAGGGATAGGCCAGGGGATTCCTGGGTACCACCAGAGATAGCATATGGAGCATAACTTCACATGGGCCAAGTCGTTACATCACACCTCCTAAAGCCGATGATTCTATCAGATCACAGGATAACCCTGTCTACTGGATCACTTAGTTCTATACCATTTTATATTATTGAAAGTAAGCAATTGAAAACTTTACTCACCAAACCTGACAGCCTTTTGCCAACACTCCTACCCACAGAGCCGGATAAATCGTTTATTTTCTTCCGTAACTTTTTGGGTGTACTTGCTATCGTCAAGTCTTCGTGTAATTTGTGGCAGTATATTTCTACTTTACATTCGAAATCATGGGATATATTGTTACTGAAAAAACAAAACAAGGGAGGAAACAATTAGAATACAAAAATACGTATAAATGTACATCTTACAAAGACAAACCTTCATGGAAAACTGGACTTGCATTGTTGCTGTTCACTGAAGTAAGATACTGTTGTAGGGGAGAGTTAAGTCCCTTTGATCAGGCACTGAATGTTATGGACCATCTTGTTGAAGACAACATATATACATACATGCATATTGGTGTTAAAAACTGTGACTCTTGCGAAATTCATATCTTCAGTGAGCATACAAATTATCTAAACTAGGCTTTTTTTTGCATGGATGGAAACAGAAAACTTAGCAAAATATGAGGCTTTTCTGCAGCAAGTATCAAGTAGGAGTAGAACTCTGACACTGCACTCTGCTCGTACATTAATTACAGAATATATCACATGGCAAATCCAATTTTTAGCAGCCTTACGTATGATTAGTCATTATCACTACATGGGTTGAATTTAGATCACAGTATGTGCATGATGAACATAGATGATATACAAGATTGAATGGACTTTCACTATTCACTGGGAAAACACAATATGTACACCAACTCTACACATGGACAATCCCCATTATTTACGGGTACTTACAATACGATGACATCATCAAACGTAACATCTGTCATACTTCTGTCCACATTATTAACCATGGACGTATCGTAAATTTCTGTTCCTATCTTCAGCAAACAAAACACAACATAGCGTCGGTGATCTCCCTTATTCTTGAAGTGATCCGTGTTTTTCCACATCAACGGTATCCTAATATCTGTAACACACAAAGAGAATATGTAAGATCTTTAATTTTATTGCGAGTTTGTTAGTTAGAAAAGCCAACATGCTTTATCAGAAAAGCAGTGAGTAAAAAATGCAAGATGTGGTGTATTTGATGAATTAAATATTGTGTATTTAAACCTTTCAAATATAGACTGATGGTTTTAGTTCCAGCTGTATAACTACATATATATTGAACACAAAAAATATTATCTTTCATGGCATAAAGGAATTCAAATGGCACCTGATTATCTCAAAATGTTAAATAAAATATTAAAACTTTCGAAATATCAGAAGTTTCAACTAATTTCGAAGGACATGCAGCAATTTCTTGCAGACAATGGCAACCTGCTACAGGCGAGACATTATGGCTATACTGACCTGTGACACTGACTTTGGCTTTACAAGGAACTTGATTGCCTTCTATGGAGGACCTACAAAATAAAGGATATATGTAGAAACGAACCAGAAGTACACCTGTCCTCTTTATAGCACTGAAGTTAGGGGACAAATTTAATATTCACCAAACTCGTGGTGAGTCATCCTTATCCCTCAAGGTTGACAAGGGGAGAAAGGGGGGGGGGGGGGGCATTGCTAAAAGCCAAGTCCACACAATACTATAACGGAAGTGGAAATAACAAATATCGAAAAAACAATATTCTTTCAGACAAACTGAGAATCAATCAGACTAACTACTTTACAACAACAGCAACACTGAGCTTGCCGGTTTTCCAAGTCGATCACTGTATTTTTTCGGCTGATCGCCTTCATTCAGATCGATAAATCTGATTGTCCTCAAAATTTTTATCCTCAAATTGCACTTCTGGTGATCAAATCGATGGAGAGCTTAACTAGAGAAACACAGGAAGGAAGCAATCAGAGATTGCTCAATTGTATGCCCCCTCCACTTCAATCCGACACTGCCCCACCATTGTTCTGTTCTGTTCTGTTCTGTTCAGTGGAGGCCTAATTTGGATAATTATAAAAATTTAGTTTTAGTCACTTTTGTCACCATGCCTCACATAATACAGGCTTCGCAATTCAGAATTTTACCTCGGCAAAAAAAGAGCCGAGGCAAATGTAATGCAGTTTGTCTCGGCACTTTTTTTGAAAGCTACTTATCAGTTTCAGAAAGGTTGAAAGGTCTTTCAATGTTAAGTATAATCAATAAATAAGTTCACTCGTGTCTGTTGTCCTGTTTTTATTTCCATCATAGTAACAGTTACAAACCAATTAGAACAAACATGCCATTTGCGCATTGAACCACTCGGCTACTTCAGCTTCCACTATATGTAGACTAGTTCCGTCATTTCACATTTCCTCATCAGAAGAGGAGCAGTCCGACACAAGGCCGGACACGGCCCCGTTCAAGCCACGTGCTATACCCGCACCGGTTTGTTTTCCCGCGTATTCTCTGCAAATACTGCAATATATTTTCTCGACAGTCCTTCCGTCATTCGCTAGAATCATATTGATACATTCCAGACCCCATTTTTCAACCGTTGTCTTTTTAACTGGCATAATTCTGGCCGACCTGCATGCATACGAAATCATCGATCACCAGTTTGACCAGCGCAGTAATTTGGAAGCAAATTTCTCACCCGAGCACCGTACTATATTTAGATCTCGGCCAAGCTGATGAAATTAAACGAGGGTCCGGATAGGTGCTCCTTTCGGCTTTGGTAGTATTGTATTGTACTATACGCGTTCCAGCACATCTGTCGTCATAATTCAAAATGATATTGTTAGAAAAACTAGACCGGCTAGGACAGTGCTTATTCAGTTGTATTATAATTCTTGTTTTTCAGGTTTCAAATAGCCGCCACATACAGCGGTACCCAGTCGTCGCGACCCGCCCAATACCTGCACCTTGAGAAGTCGGTCAACCCGGATTCCCCAAACACGCGCACTCTCCCACAGCTGAGTCTGAGGGTATCATAATTTGAAGCATGCGACAAGCACGTGGAAGCGCGTGATGGAAAGTTTCTGTAGTGTCATGTTTCACTGATATTTTTGTTTATTCTTGTACTCTGCCATATCTTTGCAATAAAATCTTGAGAAAAAAAATCTTGTTGCATCGGCTGTTTTTTGGCCGACGCAAAACAAATGTACGTCAGCTTTTTGCCTCGGCATTGCCGAAAGCCGACGCAAATTGCGACGCCTGTAATACATATTTCAAGTATCGACCAACAAGTGATAATACAATGTTTTGATGCAAGATGGTCACTTTCGCCAAATCTGAAAATGTGACCTGGTTATGAGACCTACATTTCTTGGGAGTATATTGAGGTGAAATTATGAAGCGATCAGTGAACTTTGAATTTTGCACCCAATTCTCTCTTTTTGGGGCAATTTCATACTTCAGGACCTATGCTTTGGAATGTAGAATAACATATATATATAGCCATTTTCCCGGTCCAAATCGGTCATGGACTGAGATCCAGTCTGGACAATTAAATACATCTCATTCACTTGAGTTTGATAAACAAAGGGCCATAACTCTTAAAAATATAACTGGAAGCAGAGAAACTTCACACTGCACAACTATGGGGCATTGACCACATATCATGCAAATTTCATGCTTGTCCATACAATATTAACCGAGATCCAGCCCAGACAAGTCCCAATTCACAAAGATTTGAAGAACAAAGGGCCATAACTCTTGAAAATATATGCGAAACACAGAGAAACTTCACGCTGCACAACTGTGGGGCACTGACCACATACATGTATCCTGCAAATTTCGTAATTGTCCATACAATATTAACCAAGATCCAGCCCGGACAAATCCCATTCACAGAGATTTCAGAAAAAGGGTCGTAACTCTTGAAAATCATACCGGAACTCGGAAATACGCTGCACAACTACGAGGCACTGGCTACATTTCATGCAAGTTTCAATCCTGTTGATCAAATGTTAACCGAGATATTGAGCGGACAAGAAATTCGGACAGACAGATGGAATGACAGACGGATGGACAAAGCGATCGCTATAAGCTCCCCCTCTAATTAGAGGGGGGGGGGGGGGCATAATTAGGTCATCTAAATTGTATAAATGCTAAGTCTGGACTAATCTTCAAACGAATACATCACATGTTGATTTCTTAATTTACTGGCATTAAATTAAATTACTTAATTGATCAGCTGAAGCTCTACACCAGTTCATCCAATCAGGTCTGTCTTAATCAAAAGACTATCAGCAGCACTTACGTGGAGTTTTTCCCCAGTACTTCCGCCGTTTTTCTGCGTTGGAGTTCTGTCATGTAGGAGATGATGCGCGTGTTGGATGTGAGTAGGTTTTTAGCTGCCTCCAGCATCTGAGCGGGGTGTTTGGAGGCAGCCAGTAGTTTGGCCGTACCATCACGCATCTTGATCTCATGGTCAATCTTCTGCTGTAAGTCATGGTCCTATAAATATATAAGGGAGATTACTCTGTTAGCATATTGCAAATCTTCTCAGCTAATAATGGTTTTCATTTATGTTTTTAAAATAACCTGTACGTGTACATGAAATTACTTTCCCCTCATTCATTTATGGCCCAGGGGTTCATTTCAAGCGCAAACAATTTAAAACACAATTTGCGAAGAAAAATCAGGTGATATAAGCATAAAGGCATACAAGATACATCTGTGAAGCTTCATACGAGTGTTTCACAAAACCTCACCTCGTTTGTTCCCAAATTTCTGATCAAACGTATGAATATTCGCATATGAGAAGGCTTTGTGAACACTTCTTATTTGAGAATGTTTGTATGAAGGTTTTGTGACGGACTTCTACAATTGTATTAAGATGAAGACAATAAGCTCTGTCATGGTGTCTGAACCCACCCACAACAAGAGCCCAAGGGGCTTCAATATACGCCCGTACATCTGGAATTACACTGGTCCAAATGGCAAGGTCGTTTATTAGCCTTGATTCCAATTGGTAGCTAGCAATCCAGAGAAAGGTCTACCATTTTGTGGTTCTGAGAATGTAACCTACATCACATCTTATATATTGAATGATAAATTGAAATGGGCTTAACGCTTGGAAAAATAGCTGACCTTGAAACAAGAGGTGAGAGCTCACATATCCCACAATGAAAACGACAACACAAGAAAATAGTAGTTTTTCTGAAAATGGATTCCTTACGGGTGAGAAAAATTTTCATGAAAGAAGAAGAAAATGATGGAAGTAAACCTTGAGTTAACAAACAGGTATGAAGTTCATCATAAAGGACCCCTCACCCAATTAAATTAGTAAATGTATGTTTTTTATTTCACAACAGTTTAACTAAATGTAGCTGTTTCAAACATGGGAGATAACTGCACAGAACAAATGACATATACATGTAGGGGAAAGAACTCTGAATATTCCAACCTAACACATGTTGTCAGCTAAACTTGATTCAGTTTTGGGGGACTGTGACCTTGACCTTGCGAGTTAGGTATACTCAAAGTTTGGTACCAATCCATATACCTTGAAACTAGAGATATCGAAATGTTAATGGATGAATGGACAGAAAGCAACATTGCATTACACGATCAATGTATCTATTGACATAAAAAAATTCTTGATTCTGGGGTCACAGTGACCTTGACCTAAATTTTGGTACATGACAAGCCATCTCCCTGTAATTTCTCAATGGACTCAATAAATCAGGATTTTTTAACAATTTCACAATTTTGGGGTCAGAGTGACCTTGACCTTTGACCTTGATCTACATTTTGGTAGGTGACACATCGTGTTCCCCTAATATACCTACTGACACAAAAAATGTTATTTTTAATAATTTCCTGATTTTGGGGTCACAGTGACCTTTGACCTTCAACCTTGACCTAATTTTTTTGTATGTGACAAAAAAAAATGAAATGACACTTCATTTCACCCTACTGAATCCACTCACAAAAAATTAGAAATTTTTAATGATTTCCTGATTTTTCGGTCACACTGACCTTTGACCTCTGATCTCGACCTACATTCGGTATGCAACACATCGTTCCCCCCTTGGGCAGCCACTCACCAAAAATTAGAACTGTAGATGGAAAACTGTCAATGATCAATGATTTCCTGATTTTAGGCAACAGTGACCTTTGACCTCTGACCTCGACCTCAATTTTGGTACGCGACACATCGTCTCCACCTAGCGTATCCACTCATGAAAAATTGCGACTGTGGATAGAAAACGTTCACAGTTCACGAACACTTCAGTGATTTCCTGTTTTTCAGGCCAGTGACCTTTGACCTCTGACCTCGACCTTCATTTTGGTACGCGACACATCGTCTCCCCGTAAGGTATCCACTCACCAAAAATTGGAACTGTGGATAGAAAACTGTCCCAGATATAGACCGGACACGAGGGACGGACAGACGGACGGCACGACAGACGGACGGAAACCGCCATCACATAATACGTCCGCCTTTTGGCGGGCGTATAAAAAGGCACTTTAACAATAGCAAGCAAGACATTGTTTTAATGAGAGAGAGAGAATTAACGTTTAACATCGCGTTGTTTTAATGAACCCACTGTTAGGCTAAAAGACGGACATGCATATTTACCTTTGTAAGTTACATATTTAATGATCTTAAGAGATCTGTGCTCCTCTTGAACATTGTTTTCTGACTGATTAATACATAATTATCTATGAATGTAATGACATTGCAGCCCCGTGTACATATGCAGGCAGCAGCCATACATGATTGACTGGGTTATACATGGGTTGTTTAAGCATGCTCACTATATGTTTATGGAGTGCTAGAGTGATCGAATTTGTTCCTCCATGAAAAAAGGAAAAATATTTTATGCTATTCCAGCCAGCAATTTTGGGTCCTCTTTTCAGGATACATAGTATTAAATCTGTAGCACTCCAAATTCATTATGTTAGTTCTCCATTTTGATTTTGAAATGCAGCTATTTGAGTGTAATAACTATTAATTGAATTCAAGATAGATGACTGAAACAATTCACAAGTCTGGTCCACGGTCAATATCAACAGTCCATCAGTGATTATGTAATCTCATCACGGAACAGTTTGGTATATTCTCTTCAAGAACTGGACTTTGATAAAGAAGGTTTTTCCCAACCAAATCAGACAGTCTGATGCAGTTCTGCTGTAATAGCTAGGCCTATCCACTGGCAAATATTTGGGGGAATAACTATCTCAACAAAAATAGGAGCTGAGGATACTATCACTTACCTCCATATTACTGATGGGTGTTGTACGTTTCTATAGTCATTATATTTATAGCCAGTTATATTTTTATCAGTTATTTATAGTCTCCTGTCCTGAATTAGGCTGTCAAAGTTCCATGCTCTAATTCACCAAATACATGTGCTGCATGTTGAAAAAACACTTGTTTTTTTTGTGAATTTGCCTGATTTTATTTGATTGAGCAGAGAAATTTTTTGTACATGTATTCACTGACTGGTACTGTATATATAGGTGGTCAATTAAACCCTTAAAACATTATACATGTGTACATGTGGATTTTATTCAATGCTTGTCCATGTAAGAGACAGGTATGAGCACTTAAGCTTATGAGACAGTTATGATGAAAATACGAGATATCCTGAAAGTGTTCATAGAGGATCTTACACGAGTGGCTATTTAATATGAAAGTTAAGACACGAGTTGAGTAAGTTTTATATGTTGCGCGCTTTAGCGAGCAACATATAAAACTTAATCAACGAGTGTCGTAACTTTCATATTAAATTGCCACGAGTATAAGATTCTGTTTATCACATAACTATCTTTAAGTAAATTATAAACGCAATAATTCAAAAGATTTCATTATCAAATCTACCCCAAAATTTCTTTTCTTTGTTCCATTCTCGACGAAAAAAACGGCCCTGGCTCAGGCGCATCACAGCCTTACAAGTTGCTGTATACTTCAAGCCGATATAGTTCCAAAATGCAAAAGAGCTGAAGCACCTCCCTTTAAATCTGTTCAGTTTTCACAGTATTTCAAAATATCATACACCATTTCACAACAGAATGAAATAAGTTTAATTTATTAATTGGTTGTTCTTCATACATTATTTATTTTGGTTCATGTCATTCCACGAGTTACACTCGTGTTCGCTGCATGTCATCATGCGCACGACAGGTTGGCGAGTTCTCGGCATATTAGGCTGACAAGATCATTTTGAATACGTAATCCGTTTGAAGTCTCTAATCATCCAGATCTATTGCAGGAAATAAGCAAACATATAGGGAAGAATCCATGCAGATATTCAGAAAGAATGAGCAAACGTTTACTGTCGAGATCTGACGAGAAACGGCACTCAAATGGCGGGCTGGCTCGATTCGCCAAACAAAAATGACGGACTACGACTAGTACGCGAGTACTTTATCGCCTACAAAATTTGAAGCTAAAAACTGTCGAAATAATGCATTGCAAATCATTGCTGCTTGTATGGCTATTGGCAATCAAAAGCTTGCAGGCCGATGCCCGTATCTGGATAAAATGATCGTCTTAGAGATATCTATGTTGTTGTTGCACTTGTGAACACAGTATTTCGTATTAAAATTTTATCAATGGGAAAAATAGTCCAGTGACGTCACGACCAAGCGTAGTAATTTATTTTCTCACGCTACATGTATTATCCAATCAGCGTGTTTGAAAGTGTTATTCACCTAGGTGCATACGATAAATATGTCATGACCATATGACCCTAATAACACCGCAGTTATGTGATAAAAGATGATATGTCAAGATATTTCAGCATGGGACATTACGTGATGACAATTCCATGAATTTATTTCACATCATGCTATGATAAAAATAAGGATTTTCGCTGTTTATCCTAACATCTATAAGGGCTACCAAGATGTAAAATTTTGTAGTGATTGTCCAGATGTCAAATTCAGTCAAAATTGACCAAGGGAGTCAAAGCATTAGACAAGACAAATTATGTATGCATATTGTATTCATTCTGGATTTTACAAATAAATTGAAAATTTAACCTCACTCAGCAAGATTTCCTGTACATAGTTGTTGGTCTGATTGATGGAAAATTTGCTAATAAACAATATTTAAAATTTTCCATATATACTTCTGTATACGAAATTTTATCAAGTAAATTTATAGCTTTTTGCCCAATTGTAACAAGTCTGAGCTTCTTGAAATTGGGACATGCTAGGAACTGGCATAAGGCATTCCAAACAGATAGACATGGTGCGCTGAGTTGGAACTCCAAGGAACTCCATGGCATACTTTTTGGAACTCGGCAGACAAAGGATGGCTTGTGCCATACAATGTAACATGCAATGGCATGAGGGGACTGGCATATATGTCATTCCAATTGGAACTCTGGTCCATCCAGATGAGAACACTAAACTGGACATTTTGGATAACTGGCATATGCCATTCCTATCAAGGAACTCATGCCCTAATTTCAAGAAGCTTCCTAAGCTAACTTCAGGCCAGCTTTGTGCCAAAATGTCACAGATTCTGAATGCAGAAATATGGCACAGTACTTGTGCGTGTCTCCCAAAAATGTTCCTTGGGCAAAACGTTGAATGGAACTAAAATACATTTTCTCTCAGTTTCTCCAGTATGCAGTTCACATGGGAAACACCCTGAGAACAAAATTCCCACATAAGTAAATATACATGTACATGTAGGTTAATGTAATATGGAGTGAGCCTAGTCAATCCTGTATGTACATTTGACAAAATGTCAGAGGGTTGGCACGTGTGACAGACAAATAACACTGAATCGCCTCACAAACTATTGGTCACATTCAAGTGAGGCGATGTGAAAAACACAGAAATGGCAGCCCAGAAATTCCCAGGATACTGTATGTACTGTGGTATTGTTTTCACAAAGGCAAAGCCAATATCGTGTTTGAAAATTTTATGGTTTGGTAGTTCCAAGTGCGAAGCAGAACATTTTTTAAAAAGATTGTTTTTCTCTGATACAGCAAGCAGTACGTCATTAGAACAGGTGTTTTCAATTATATGTACTCTGCAATATAAACTACTCCCGAGGTTCATGTGACTCACTCTTGATGACGTGTGTATGTATATACAAATGTAGCACAATTTCTTCATCTTTCAGCATTTTTTTTATCCAACATTGCTCTTGGGAGATTTGAATCATGTAACGGGTGCACATGTTAATATACATTGTATGTTGTAATAAAACTGTCAAATGATGTACTACATGAATGTCCACAAGTTCAGGCCAATTAAATCTAGACCTGAATTACTATCTTGGTTGTACTCGTACAGCAGACATTCAAGGTATCAACAGAAATGGTGATAAAAATTAAAGAATTGTATTCAATTCAACAAGGAATGGCTTGAGTTTGATGAAGAAAATTAAGGCCTACACATTTATACATTGTACTTTATCAAATATTATCCCATTTTTTTTGTTGGCACATCACGTAACCAGTGGGAAGGGAATATACATGCACAGATCTAGAACCAGCAATATGGAAGCATGGGAATTGTTCATTCGGTGAAATGTAGCTGCCTTGGAAACCTGATAATAGTCTGGATTGTACATGTACATTATTGGAGATCTGGTATTGTACCAGAAGATCTGGGAATGGCAAATTATGATCATCTGCTTTTCTTGCCCATTAAAGAGAGAAATAGATGTCAAACCTCCAACTTTTTGAGAGATATCTTGACTAGATGTATTCTTTCTTACCTGATCACCCCCCAGTATGGCCATCAGTTCCATGATGGTGTTCCCAGCTAGGGTAAACATTCTCCAGCCTAATATGTAATATCCCACAGATCAGGTTCAAATGGTGTATACACAGCTAAATTACCTATTATTCTTTGGCATATATACACATCAGTCACAGACTGACAACTATTTATCGTTGAAAATAACAAAGTTTCACCAGCTTCGTCTTCTCTCCTAAAAACAACTGTGTTCAGATGTTCATCAACGTCTACTGCGGTCTGAATCCACAAAATAGGGAAGCAAAGTTTTGAACGCCTCTGGCATTGTTTAAAATTACATATTCAAACTGAATACGCCCAGCTTCTTGAGTTACTGATGTCTTTAACTACCGGTACCAGTGGTGAAGGATGACTATAGGCCTGTGTGAATGTTCACCACATTTCCTCAGTAGTTATATATATAGGCAGGATATATATGTGTATTTAACCATGACCAGCGTGTGTGATACATACATGTACTGATGTAGACACAAACACGAGTCCGCCCTCATCCCTAACTGATGAATATGTGCAAACAATGAGCCAGTACAGCAGTTGTTTGGAGACTTTCTTACGTGCTCTGGACAGGAAAAGTGAAACATCACTGTTGTCTCTTCTAAATTCCTATTCAAATAGTTGCCACATTTCACCCAGTTTTCC